>WSLO01000621.1:0-14109 GCA_019677385.1 Ceratobasidium sp. 392 | reverse complement strand
AGGGTATTTTGGGGCGCTGAATCGATTGGGATATTTATTTCACAAAACTAACGGTGAGCTTTCAGTATAGCTGATAATTGGCAATTTATGTTCGATCATCAGTCCAAACATGTAGCAACAAAGTCCTCACGAGACCTCACGAATTGGACATTAATTTCGGCACCCTTGCCCAGCTCGACGCGCTCGTAAGGCCTCGCGAGCTGTGGCCCGTTTTCCTGATGAAGCTCTCTAATGTATTCCATTTTCTATCACATTATTGAAACTTTGGCTAGGATGTGTTATAACGGGAAAGTTCAGGACATCTGGAGTTGTATCGGGTTGCGTATGTTGCATCAGTTGTCTGGCTAATTCCCACCGTGATACAACCGCAATATGCGCCTTTATTTTCCCCGCCGATCAAGGCTATTTACGAGCATATGGGAATGCTCAGATATGATTGAATGAGCTTGGATAGCTGAGCTTTTAATGATATCTCTCCGCCTCTTGCCCCAAGAGCTTTTGCATTGAGCCACAGCCACCTGATCTTAATGTTGACTTCTGATAGTTTCGAGAACGGCTTGATCCCTACCCAAGACTCGGACAATCTAGCACTGTGACCCTAAACACAGAACGCGCAGTATCAGAACTCATACTCGTCCCCAGTCAGCACTTTCGGTTATTGCTCGGTAACCGAGGTGGCTGCCCGAGTATTTCAAACAGTCCCTTAAGGGCTAGTTTACGTCACTAACGCATATACTCTAAGCTGCGGTCCGTCTGGAAACTTGAACGCTTTCGCAACAAGCGAGAACGCAAGGATATATCCTGACGCACTTGAGTATAGTTACAGCTACCCTTAAAATACATAATAACCAACTATGTTTGCCATGCACATGAATCGTGATATCAATCTCGAGAGCTGTGACTGGCTGCAAGTCTACACAGCCTCGTTCAGTATCTTTTACATCAGCACGTGCGGGTATAACTATTCCAGTAAACAGCAGCCATCACCCTTAGCCTTGAACTCTACCACCACGTTCACCTCTCTGGGTTACACTCTTAGCAGTACACGCATCTTTCACACCAACTCGCACCTACACATGTGTCGCGTACGATCTTCACTTCGTAACCTACCATATGCCCTTGACTTGTACAAAAGGCGTAGACTATTGCGCTATGAGGGTAACCTCGTTGGTAGCACCTCGGGAACATTGAAATGTTGCGATGGAGCCGTGTATGCAACGCAGAAATCCCCCATCGAGGAAATAAAGAACTACTACCGTATCATATTCGCTCTGGTCCGGGGCACGGGGCCAGGAGGTCGACGTGGCTTGCCACTAGAGCTCGTGACGTATATCTACCAATATGCGGGTTTCACATCCCCCTACCTCAACAAGGCGCTCTCCGATCACCTCAGGTGCCAACGCTTCGAACGGCTTTCTGTGCCGGCCTGGGTCCGTAAAACTACACCTCCGAAAGTGACCATTATGGTGCTTTTGACTGGCCCGGTCTCAGCGGAAGCTCTTCAAGCGTTGGGCACAGTAGAGGTAGTCGCTAAGCGAGCTAAGACTCGTAGCCGAGTGGTGAGTCCTAACATCACGCTCGATATTGTACAACATCATCTAAGTGATGGGTCATCAGAGTTTCGGACCCTGGGGTGAATTCGTTATCAAAATCAACCGCCAAGTAGGCTCGAAGCCTGACTCAGAAGACGGGCACAGTGTTTCGGATATCGAGTGGCCGTGCTTCGAGGGGGCCGTTGCGTCCAAAGGAAAGTCCAGTCAAGAGCGTCTGGTCATCGACAAAAGTCACGAAATCTGAAACTTTTTCCGGCCAGGCGATCGGCTCGAAGTCGGGCTGAAGGACTACCCTTGGGTCTGTCCGGAGAGCCACTACGAGGTATCGGTCCGTATCCGGGACTTATGGGAGCCATCTCCTAAAGTCATGGCTCTGGCTTAGTCTAATGATGAAGATGATCCCGCCGCTTGCGGGCTTGCTAACAAAATGCTTCACAATATTTTGTTCTTCGGTATCGCTGTGTTTCTGTTACTTTGCCTTATTACTCCCACTATGACTATGTCGTTCTACGAATACATGAAATTGTTGCTGTACGCAACCCATATACAAGCGAACCGTCGGCGCTCCGGCTGAAGTGCCACAGACCGAGTGGCGTAAACTGTACAGAAGCATTAAGCGCTGATATAAACAAGGACATCAAGGCCAAACAGGTCTTATTAACATATTTCGTAGGATCTACGAAACTCAGTTGGCCCTTCGTCAAACACAGCAAAATTTAATACTGTTATTAAAGAGAAATGATCCGATAATCGTGCTCGTTGTTCATATCGTCTAGATTAGGTAGAAATGATTTTTTGTTGGAAGGCATCCTCCAAGAGTGTTGTGGAAGCGAATTTGAACGCCGACGATGAGGGTTTCCATATGTGAGGCGTTTCTACATTAGGTTGTTATAATTCATGTTGGGAACCATGAGCTAAATTCATGTGCGCTTAAATCTACCGGAAATATTGGATATATTTCAGTTTATGCCACACCAGTTCGCTCTACCATATCTGCGATAATGTGACAGAAGACACGAAGCCGTTATATGGAGCTTTCCCAAAGCTTTCCATGAAGACAAATGTTAATAAATCGCCATGTGAGCGATGTGGAGTAGGTCCAAACAATAGTCGAGATAATTGGTTTCTCGATCGTCCAAGCAATATGAAAGTTCCAGACGCAGCACAGCCACATCGGGTCAGAACAACAAGTGAGACACCCCGTCGGGCCAAACAACACCAACCATACCTGCCTTATTACCCAGCGGTCGCCACCCGGCTGTGATCGTCGTCCGTCCCTTTCTTTCCCTCCCTCGGTTTAGGGTCCACCATGGTTCGATCCTGGGCATTTACCGTATGCTGTGGTTTGTCCATCTTGCTGATTCTACCGCCTTCACCGTGGCACATCAAGGCAAGGAACACGGGAACTCTATTCTACATCGGATGGAGCATCGTCGGTAATTTGATTTTCATGATCAACTCCATCGTATGGGCGGGGAATACTCGAGACCCGTCACCGGTGTGGTGCGATATCTGTGAGTCGTACTTCGTGGTAGCCTCGTGGTTATGACGTTAATGAAATATCAGCAACGAAGCTTATCATCGGAATGAGTGTTGGACTTACGGCTACCGCCCTATGCATCAATCGTCGGCTTTACAGCATAGTCACCATTAAAAGCGTATCCGACGATAAAGCTGCTGTAGGTCCTGTTCGTCCGAGGTAGAATGTATCTGACAGTATGTTGCCGTTCAGAGACGTCGGAGGGTTATCATCGACTTGTTTTTCGGGATCGGGCTTCCCATCATCGTGATGGCTTTGAGTAAGTCGTACTCTCAAACTCGTTGGCTATTATTCATCTCCGGTTAGGTTACATCGTTCAAGACCATCGCTATGATATTATTGAAGATCTTGGCTGCTGGCCCGGTAAGTTGCGTCCTAATCAGCAAAGCGTATGCTAATTCGCTCAGCGTAGTTACGTATCCTACTCCTCTCGCCATACCGCTCGTTCTACTTTGGCCCCTGTTCATCGGTATTGCGACCTTCATCTACGCTGGTACGTCATACAACGACCGCATACATACCGAGTTCAGCATTCACTCACGCCTCTAATAGCCCTTTCCATCCGAGCGTTTATTAGAGCTCGCCATCAGTTCAACCAAGTCCTCAGCAGATCCGGCAGCGGCTTCAACATGAGTCTATACCTTCGCATGATGGGCTTGGCTTCTGTCGAGATGCTACTCACCGTTCCTCTCAACATCTACATCATCTACCTCAACTTGACGACACCTCAAATCCCGTGGGTCTCGTGGGCGTATACGCACTACAATTTTTCGAGGGTCAACATGTATCCGATCGACGAGATCAAGGCCAATCCACTTGCCTATCGCGTGCTTATGATTAACCAGTGGCTCTTGCCGACCGGCGGACCATTGTTTTTCTTGTGGTTCGGGCTGGGTGGGGAGGCGGTGTATGAGTACAAGCGCTTCTTCTATATGCTCGTCTCGCCGCTAGGTATCAAACCGAAGCCTAAATCAGAAGGCTCTGCTCCTCAGGCGGGGTGGTGAGTCTGTTGTTTCGCTCTTGTATTCCAGCATAACCCATTCGTTATATTAGGGCGAATCGACTTGCTTCTACATATTCCTCGAACGACCACGATGGAGTCGCTGGTCCCTCACTTCCTGATCTCAACAATGTGGATATTATTGAAGAAAAAAGATGCGACGATATTGAAGCGTCCGGGTCGAAGGCTTAGGCCACGCACCTACCTTGTGTTCATTTGGAGCGGGCGATTGACTGGTTTGGTGTGTTGGTTTGATGATTCGTTACATATCATGGGACCCGGTTGTAATACTAGGCGTGTTGATTGGTTGGAATGTATTTGACGGGATGATACATCTACCTATACTACAATGAAATCTACTTTGTTTGAGTTTAAATGATTCAGCTCTGCTGTCTCGGCATGCGTATATGCGCTACTAGAATTTGAAACTTATGAGAAAACACTTAAGTGATTTGACTATTCACTTTACAGTAGTTTAGCATTGCAAGCTTGCCTTCGCATATTTTCAAGCGACTAATAAGTCCCATACAGTACCGAAATCCATCTTCGACTGCCAGGTAGCTATTCCCTAACGTTATCAGAGTATACCTTCATGGAATGTGAGATTAGTAGGGCTCTAGACTCACTATGTAGTTTCCCCCCATCTCACCAGTCTAGTTACGAGTTTCAGGTGGCTGATCACGAATAAGCTGTAGACAGGGAGCCTGTGGCTGATTACTTGAGATTTAAGCACCTTCTGCTGGTACTTTCCATCTTGGTATTATATGATTCAGATAACAATAAGAGGATTGAGCTTTCAGTTGTGACAGCCCCTACCTCGGCGTGCTTATAGACCCCAAACATGCTACTGCGAGACGGTGGAGCTTTTACATTGCGCTGAATTGCTCTGTGTAAATCAGACGACGGAGTCTTCAGTTGCTGATTAGGCAGCAGAACTCGTTTTAAATTCTTAACTATGCTCGATGGTGACAAGCGGCACACTTTTATTACACCAAAACGACAAGATCTAACAACCGAACGCTACTAAATACATGATTTTAGCAGTAGGGGTTCAGCTACTGGTTAGGCTAGAAAGTTTGCGTCGAAGGACTTCAAGAACAGATTGCTCGGTCTCGAAGTTTCTAGGATCTTGTTGCGATAGAAAAGCCTGCAGGTCATTGAGTCCAGCTAATGCGGCGTGGGAGGTGACCGATGCGGAAGTAGGCTGGGAGGACTCTTCACGAGCATCATGATCTTGGATCCATCCGCCGGGTAAGCGTAGCTTCAGTGTTCTATCTGTCGTATGCATAGGCTCTGCTGTATTGGTGTCCGGCAGATGCGAGCCACTCTCAACGGTGCTTCCAGGGTCGGGTGCAGCGGTCTTCTCATCCGGCTTTTTGCTCAGCCCTTCTTGTGTGAGGTTACTCATCTTATAGGATTTGAGATACTGCCAGGAGGTAGCGTAAATTTCGCACTTACTATTGATGCTACCTTGGTAATTGGAGGACGTTTCGCGGGCTCGTAAGCCCAGCAATCGGTAATAAGTTGCCAGAGCGTATCACCGTCCCGACTTCCCAATGGAATGGACTCTTGTGGGCGAGAAGGAAGAACCTGTTCCTTGATGGCTCGATAAACGGCACGTTCATGTTTTTCGGGGAATGGAACTTTCCCTGTCATAATTTCCTGTTTGTTTTGAACACGATCAGTCACACGATAAAATAATATCTTAGCGTGCAAGTTTTTGCATACCAAGATGGTCTGAAGTATGCAAGAAATAGTTACTGAGCAACTACACATGTGTATGCGGCTCGAAAGCAAACGTACCATTCCAAGGGCATAAACGTCTGCAGCCCGAGTTGGCTTCATGCTCACTGTTTCGTCAGTCAGTAGTTCATGGGGCTACGGCCAGCGAGACCACGAATGTTAGATCATGAACAATTGCGATAAGCCAACGTACTCACGGTCCACCTCATACTTAAGCCTTGTAGATCGTTTGATCCTGTGAACGCAAGGGTGTACTGTTTCAATATGGTGTTTCCGAAGTCGGAGATCTTGGCCACGCCATCTCCGGACACCAAGACATTAGCCTTAAACCTAGTTAAGTTGGGTGTAAGATAACGCAATATGTGTGTGCTTACTCCTTTCAAATCGCCATGTGCCTTTGTTCGGAGCGTTCAGCGGAGCTTTTATACGACATAAGAGAATAAACCACGTACAATACCCTTTCCATGCATATATGCTAAGCCACTGCATATGTCGTGACACTGAGGGAAGATGTTAGATTCTAATGAAGTATTCACAGAAATGCGTACCATTTTGCATCGATCAACCTTCGGGTCATTCGCCAAATACCTTGTAACAACTCCGTTTTCCATCCACGGAGAAATTATTGCCAATGTGTCCCGAAACAAAACGAGACCTGTCACCCTGATGACATTTGGATGAATGAGTTTAGAGGCTGAATACATTTCACGAGCAGCCAGCTTTAGAAAAAGTAAGGTGAGAGTGTGTCGTATCGTAAAGTTAACTCTAACATATACCTTGATCATTTCGTGCCCATCCTCGTCGTTTTGAACAAATAGCCTGGGGCATTTGATTGCCACTTTCCGGCCATCCTGTAAGCGCCCCTGGTATACGTCGGCGAATCCACCCCCAGCGAAAGCATGTGAACTACACTCAGATATGTCCAGCTTGCTAGTCATATCTAAGCAATGATGCGCCTTGAGACATTTTACGATCTCTTCAACCGGCTAACGAGGATTATCGTCAAGGCCTTCATGACCAACACAGTACACGATATGCTTACCATATGACTGCTAACTGCGGCCTGCGGCTGACCCAAGGCACTTGGCTTCTTGATGATTTGAGACAGCATTGATTTCAGATATCCAGCCACTTGTTCTGCCGATGGACGATAAGCCGGGTCTGTGTTCCAACACTCCTCGAATAAATTCCAAAGATCATCTCTGCAAGCGTATTGCTCGATTTTGGGGTAATCCGCACGTTTCGGTCGTTTGCCCGCAGCAACGAGCTGAATGATCTTGGGCCCTTTAGTCTTCACACCGAACGGTGGAATGTCAGTTAAGATCTAGCAAAGCAACATATTAGCAGGCTTTCACTAAAAGTCGATAGTAGCTTACCTCCAATGATGTCATGGCCCTGTGCAGAACGCCTTGTTAGGCATTTAGAGACGAATTCATACCAACTGCATACTTACCATGACCATATATCGGTCCCATGCGTAAGATGTGCGTCGTCTTGCATGACTTCGGGTGCCTACGTTAACAGCAACGGTTAGTCGAGGGCTTATTGTTATAAAGTTAGTCACACACCATATATCTATATTCTGTGTTGTCCCCCGTGAAACTCTCCTGAAAATCCCTAATAGCCTAACATATAGATATAGTACGATGGATATTTTTCAACAAACAAAGCTTTTTATTTAACCGTAAAAGCATACCTTCGAATGGCCAAATCCGGATATAACAGCGCGCCCGCTATCCTTGATTAGGATATTGAAGATATTGAGAGAGCTGTGAACGATCCCACGTCCCGACGCCAGTATGTCGGCTCCTTCGTGCATATAATCAAGGCCGCGGGCAATGTCTAACACCTAGGAGAAGTGTCTCTTTATGTCAGAGGTTTGCAGAAAAGCATTGGATCGTACCATCTGAAATCTAGCAACCAACGAGATATCATTGTATTTGCTCAGGTATTGACGCTGTGGGAATACACCTCAGTAATTGAGACGATACGCCCCAGGATAACACGCACAGCATCCTGGTTTTGCAAGTAGGGTGACACCATGTACCTAATAATTATTCTTCGTTAACGAGTGTCAGACGTTCTAGTATGCGTGTAGTACTTACAGCTGATAGTCGCCTTGATTTATGGGGTCCGGGGCAACGCCAATGCCATAAAAAGGTAGGATGGCGTCGTGCCTCAGTGATGACCAGTTGGTCGCTTGCCGAGCAAATCGCTTCGAGTAACAGGTGAATACTACTGATGAAAGAGATCTGTAAGGTTCATACCTCATGCTTCTTTCGAGCTGTTTGCTCATCCAAGCGTTGGCGGAGAACTTTAATAACAATCTTCTCGCCCGTGAAATACTCCCCCAGAAATACATCGTAGCTCGGTCCCTGGTGAACAGCATGTGACCCAATAGTAACGAACTCGCGGCCTACCAGCGCAGCTGGAGGAAGGGACTTTCCGGTCAATTCGGCGATTATTGCTAGCGACCGTTTAGCAAGTACTTGCTGCTGTTGCACGGTACGTTCTCCAATGATCTGGGATCATAGAAGGTCCGTGATTTTGATGGAACAAGCTAGGCTGGCCACTAACCTTGAGGCTATCCTCCATTAATCTCTGGACGCACGCGTCGAGGTTGTCAATCGGGTAATGCATCTCCTTGATGATTGTTTCGAGTTCTTGTATTTTCTCTTGGTCTTTCTGCAAAGCTTTGAGTAGTTCGTCCCGATATACGTAAGATCCTATTTTGACATCCTAAATACGACCTTTGTTGAAGTCAACTGGCGTTTGCCGCTGATCGGAGCAGATACCTTGAGAAGCGTGTGCAATTGCGCATCCAGTCCAGAGACAGCTTCACCAATTTTGGATTCAAGAGTCCTCAGTTCGTTTGGGTTCGCAAATAGAGTCGCCCATTGCACTTTAGACTCAAGATTCGATGAGATGGATGTAAAAATTCTAAATTTTTTTTGTTAGATTGAAGTCCGACAAGAGTTTACTCGAGCATACCTAATGACTTCGGCCAGAATATCAGATATGTCTCGCCCGTTCCTGAAGCATTCAGCCATTTCTTCGAGAACCATGATGCATTGACTTTTCAGCACCCTTAGTTGATTTCTAATCATATAGGTTTCTCGTGAGTTTCTTCAAATTCGATTTAACCAATTCAAGTATGAATGTTCCTCTTACCGAGACACAGTAACATTCTCTTGGCAGGCAAGAAATGTTCCGAATGCTGCGAGTGCATCCTGAAACGCTGAGCTATCCCTAGTGGACTCCTGGATTCGATGCGCCACTTGAGCAAACGTAGCCGTTCTCCGTTCATCAGGGGTGTATGGTGGTGGTGGCTCATCATTGACATCCATCGTAATGGTTGACTCGTTGGACTGGGAGGATGGGGCACAAAATGAATACGTCAACAACCTTTGTCGAGTAAGAGAATAGTGGAGCGGTTAAGTGATCTGGTTCTCGTGGCTTATCTTGAGCACAGATTTCAATGTTGACTGATGTTTTGACTGTAGGCGCCAATCGCTACTCCGGTTCCAGTGGTGAGTCGAACGAACGTTAGGGCTCGGTAAGAAACAGTTTGCAATCATGTGATCAGCCGCTTGGTCATCTTTTTATTCCACATATGGTGAGTTTGCTGTTAGAAAGTGTAAGTAAAGGGTCTTAGTCACCATATGCGGCACAAAGACACACGTCACATGATTGCAAACTATTTCTTACCGAGCCCTAACGAACGTTCACGCGCACGTGCTCACGATCAAAATAAGTAGAACAGAGGCAAACAAACTTAAAAGCATAGCGTTCCGGAGATTCGTGTGAATTCGATGCTGCAATTAACCTCTGTAACTTAATGAGGGCCATTTGCCAGTCCGACAAGCGCCCCTGAACCGCACAACCTTCGTGTTTGAGTCAAGTATCATGATATGCCGAATAGGTGTATTCCAAAGAGCTGTATGACGCGATAAGATACATCTGATTTGAGGTCGATTAATTAATAAAGAAGTTAACTTGTAGGCTTAATATTACACAGCAAGGATGCTACACCATCCAAACCATCTTTTGCACAAAGCCTGATTCGAACGTGTGACGAGAACATTCAAGTGTTTAATTCAACAGCGCTACGGCCTGACCAGACATCATGAAGAGTGACTAAAGTGCCTGATCATGGCAAGATTTGGGTACCAGCAGACGTCATCTGAGAGAAAGGAATCCACATACTGTTCAGTCTCCACTCTGTTGAATGTATGCGGGAGATGACCGCTTAGCGACATATGGCTTGATGAGGCTATCATTGTTCCTCAGCTTGCAGACTTTGATGGATTCTAACGGTAAATCTCGACCAACTAGGTTGCAGCACTCTTCAGGAGCTGATGAAATGACGCTCGTGTAGGTGCCCTGAGTCGGCCGGCCGTGGTCTCTTGAGCGCCTGACACAAGTACTGAGCTCATCGCGAAAACAAAAGTAGGGCATCGTGATCAGATGAATATCAGCCTGTACTTCACGAGACAAAGCTATTTCGGATAAGATTCAGGCAACATTCCGATTCATCAGCGCAGAGAAATCGCCCCACAACATCACCGAATGAGAGCTCGACCGCAGATGAAGGCTTGGCGAGTCGAGGTATCGTCATGAGCTCAGCCACATCAGACGGCAAAATATAACCAGGTGGCCGATTTAATCCAGGGGTAGATCTGAAGCTCGAGTGCATCGATCCGGACACACGAAAATTCATCTTGCTCGGTTGGAGGACTGTTATGGTCCAGATGTTAGTTTCAAAGCAGTATGGTTTAAGCAAGCATTATAAGTCCTAGATACAGAGACATTGATCCAAATACGACAGAGACCTTGCTGGATGACTGTCGTAGGCGAGCGGATACATGAACATTTTCTTTTGAAATAGAGCCTTCAGGGACCGGCCCGATTTGGCTCATGATTCTAACCACGTGACCGTAGGTGATGTTCTTATCACCGACACCACGAGGCTAACCGCATGTTATCGAAAACAATAATGAGAGGCGGACAGGACCTCACAATAGCGGTCTATTGTGCGCGCTGGAAGCCCTGGACTCGTCGATCCTCGTACCGTATATGAAAGCGGGCGGGCGATGCTGGAATCACCCAGGTTGGCCTGTCGTCCCCCCTTTCTTCCCGAGCTCTTTTCACCATGGCCAGGTCCTGGGCGTTCACTGCAAGCTGTGCGCTATCGATCTTCCTTGTGCTACTACCATCTCCATGGCATTGGAAGGCCCGGAATACGGGGACGTTGCTTTACATCTTCTGGACCGTGGTCGGGAACATAATCTTCTTGGTCAACTCGATCATTTGGAACGGCAACTTTGAGACCGATCCGGTGCCCGTATGGTGTGATATCAGTATGTATCTTATACCGCCTCCGTGTTTCGTGTGTTGACCTTTGACAATCTAGCAACCAAACTCATTATCGGGATGAGCGTTGGTCTCGTCGCTGCCTCGCTCTGCATCAATCGTCGACTATACGATATTGCGACCATCAAGAGCGTGACTGTGGACCAGGATTCTGTGAGTTTTCATCGTGGGAATGACGGAGCGCGTGGCTGACGGCGCTTATCTCCAGAGGCGCCGAAGGATTATCTTCGACTTGCTCGTCGGTATTGTCTTGCCTATCTTCGTGATGGCTTTATGTGAGTAGCTGCGTGCTAAGGCAAAGGAATGTTCACTAATATTCCTTTCAGCATACGTCGTTCAAACCAACCGATACAATATCCTTGAGGACTTTGGGTGCTGGCCGAGTAAGTGCTTCGCTATATCTCAAGAAGATTTATATTAAAATGACTGGTGCAGCGACTTACCCCACCCTCCTCGCTATCCCCCTCGTCTTGCTCTGGCCTATCATTATCAGCGTAGCGTCATTCATTTATGCTGGTACGTCGCCCAGTTGTCCCGAACAATCACCAGTGACACTAACACTCGTCCTAGCTCTCTCTATTCGCGCATTCCTGCGAGCCCGTCGTCAGTTCAACCAGGCCATGAGCCACTCGCCCACCGGGATCAACATGAGTCGGTACTTCCGCATGATGGGTCTCTCCTCCGGCGAAATGCTCTTCTCCCTCCCTCTGAGCATCTACATCCTCTACCTGAACCTCCAGACCCCGCAGCTCCCCTGGATCTCTTGGGAATACACCCACAACAACTTTTCCATCGTCCAGAAGGTCCCGATTGATTTTATCAAAGCCGACCTTACGCAATACAACGTGATGATGCTCAACCAGTGGTGTCTCCCTACCGGCGGGTTCTTGTTCTTCTTGTGGTTCGGGCTTGCGGGAGAGGCGATGAACGAGTATAAGCGCTTCTTCTACCGTATCATGGCGCCGTTTGGTATCAAGCCGAGCCCACCGAAGCCAGCGGCTATTCGCACTGAGAGCACATGGTGAGCCCCTTTGTCCCATCTCATTTACACGTTACTCATGAATATGAACAGGGCAAGCCGACTGACTTCCGGAATTACCTCCAGCGGTCGTCAAGACTCTACCGTTGCGTACCCGACTCTTCCCGAGATGAGCCGCGCGGATACCACAGACGAGAAGACGAGCACAACAGACGAGAAACACAGTTCTGAGCTCGCACATTCTGATTACAAGGCACCGCATACGTCGTCGCCTGTATGAACAATCTTTATAGCTTTCATTTCACTCTCTGTACTGGTACCGATCTGTATACCACAGTTGTTCGTTCTTTATCTTATTGCTTTTCTGTTGCTGTCTTGGGAACTGTTGTACGCATGTTGTTTAACAATATACTCTCACTTTCATGAAACACGCATTTTTCGGATCTTTGAGAGAGCGGAACTTTAATAGTCCTACAAAGCGACGCATATATATTGATGGCCTTCGTGTTTCGACGACGTCGGCCACCCAAACACTTCCCGAGCGGTCAAATAAACAAAGCGCCGGGATCACGTGGCACCCCTCGGCCGGCTTACTCATCCCCCAACTCACCCAGGAACTACGACCATGACTACGACGTACTATGAGTTCTACCGTGGTTCCTCGTAAGCTAGACGTCACTCGCAATGCATAAACCAGCACTCTCAACTCGCTTGTTTCCTTAGTATCGGGATCGCCCTTACAGATTCACTGGACGAACTGATCACCAGTGGCAGCATTACGCCCCAGCTGGCTATGAAGGTTTTGGCTCAGGTACGGTTATATGAGCTATAAGACTACTAAGACTATTTTGGCTAATTGTTTGTATGGTAGTTCGATCGGTCATTAGCGGATACCTTGGTGAAGCATGTCAAGGTCAAAACGAACCTCAAGGTTAGCCATCGTCGTTTGAACACTGAATCCCTCTCGCTGACGTCACGCTTTCGCACCTTTTACTACTTTTTACCTAATTCACTCCACCTTGTTCTATTTGGCGTATTCATTTTATCGACCACTTGCTCTCTCCCGTGGCTGGACCCAATAGGGCCATCTGTCCACCTACCGACTCTGCGACGAAGTTTGGACTTTTATAGTCAAGAATCCGAACTTTAAGATGGAGTCGAACGAGGTTGTTAGTGCACAAAAGATCAAGATTGTCGCTTGCAAGAACGGCGACGCTCCGGATCCTGGAAAGAAATAACGGGACGAGGGGCTGGTTATGGGCTTACGGTGCGTACGCAGCAAACGTACTCAAAATGTCATGGCCGATGCTGAACAAATACTCACTCAGCGTTGCAAGTGTTGCTAGAGAATCCGCCTTCAGCGGCTCGTGTTTCGACACCCTAGCAGACGTTCCAATACCTTCAAAGCCTACGGTATTGTCTTTCGCTCCTCAACTCCTTTCTTTCTCCCGTCAGAATCTCGCGAGCTGCACTTCCGCAGCTTGATGCTCATTGTTGCCCTGCCATGTCCGAATTCTTTCGCACGTGCTTGACACTTCCTTGATCCTTATGTTTACGGACTATCGCTAATGCTGTCTATTATCATGTCATCTCAGCCTCGCCTCCGGGCCCTGACTGTATCTCTATACATCTGCACAATATAGTCCAGCATTTTATGCAGTCGCTCTTCTCAGTCTTCAACAAATCTATCCTAATCGCCGGGTGATGGTGGTTTTGGGCTATTTCAGGTGAGAAGCCGTCGCCTAGACATCCCATCATGGCTGACTTTTCTAATGACGTTCAGGTGAGAGTCAGCTGCGCGGCACCTATGCCCTCGGCTATCTCGAGAATTAAACGGCAGAGGTTTTGCACACGGTTTGCATCGAGTTTCTATTCTAGATCATCGCCTCGAATGCCAATTGGGTCATGTTGAATCGTCCAC
>WSLO01000619.1:0-10705 GCA_019677385.1 Ceratobasidium sp. 392 | reverse complement strand
TGCGCTTCTCGACGAAGAATCTCGTCTCCCCGCCGGAACCGACTCTTCCTTCCTCACCAAGCTCCTCGCCCAACTCGACCAGCCAAAGAACAAAAATGTCTTCAAGAAGCCTCGGTTCGGAAACTCGGCCTTTACAATTGCGCACTATGCTCTGGACGTTACGTACGAGGCCGAGGGATTTATTGAGAAGAACCGAGATACCGTTCCGGACGAACAGCTTTCACTCTTGGCTGCTACTCAGAATCCGTTCTTCAAGGAAGTCTTGGACGCCGCGCTTGCTTCTACACGTCCTCCCGAGAGTCCTCATCCCGGCACACCCACGTTCTCCGATTCTGGGAGCAACAATTCGCGTCGGTCTAGCTTAATCCCCGATCCCGGTCGTTCGTCGCTCCTTCAGACTGGTGGCGGTGGCGCAGGAGGGACAGGAGGGGCGAAGCGTCCTGGAGCTGTCGCGAAAAAGCCTACGCTCGGGTCGATTTTCAAGGGCAGCTTGATCAGCTTGATGGAGACGATTAGCGTTACAAACGTCCACTATATTCGATGCATCAAGCCGAACGAGGCCAAACGCGCTTGGGAGTTTACGCCTCAACAAGTGCTGTCCCAACTCCGAGCTTGTGGTGTTCTCGAGACCATCCGAATCAGCTGTGCGGGTTACCCAACGCGATGGACGTACGAAGAGTTTGCGGAACGATACTACATGCTCGTACACTCCAAGAACTGGAACGCGCAGACGGCGATCAAGGACTTATGCGGAATGATTCTGGGCGTAACGATCAAGGACCAGGACAAGTACCAAGCCGGGCTGACCAAGATCTTTTTCCGCGCGGGTATGCTGGCGTACCTCGAAGCTCAACGGTCCGACAAGCTCAACTCGCTCGTAACCCTGGTGCAAAAGAACGTGCGACGACGGATCGCGGTGAACAAGTACAGGCGGATGAAGGCCGCTGCGATCGTGGTGCAGACGTGGTGGCGCGGTGTGTTGGCTCGTAAATTTGTGCGGCAGGTTCGGGAAGAGGTCGCAGCGAGACGGTTGCAAAAGGGCGCGAGGCGGTTTATCCAGCGCAAGAGGTTTTTGGATGTGCATAATAGCGTGGTTGCGTTGCAGAGCTGTGAGTTGGCTGGGTCGTTTTGTGGTGAGGAGTTTGGCTGATTGGTTTGGGTAGTGATTCGTGGAAAGAGGACGAGGGCGAATTTCAAAGATACACGGTTGAGTGTTGCTGCTACGCGTCTGCAGAGCTTCTTCCGGGGAATGTGAGTGTGCTTTTCCACTGGGGGAATTGTCGAATTAATGGTCTCGTAGTATGGTCCGTCGCCAGTACCGCTCCAATTTGCACAGCGTGGTCTGGATGCAGTCTTGTATCCGCCGGCGCTACGCCAAGAAAGAACTCCAAGCCCTCAAGATCGAAGCTCGTTCCGCCGCGAAACAAAAGGAGATTTCGTACCAGCTCGAGAACAAAGTCGTCCAACTCACCCAAACGCTTCAGCAACGCAACAACGAGCGCAAGGCCGCCGAGAAACAAGTCCAAGACCTGCAGCAACAACTCACGACATGGCAATCCAAACACGAAGACGCCGAATCGCGTGCTCGCAAGCTCCAGACCGAGATACAGACCTCGCACGTACCCTCTTCTCGGTTCGAGGAGCTGCTCAAGTCCAAGAACGAGGTCGAGGCGCGCTTGGAGCAGGCCGCGGCCAAGGTCAGCGAGCAAGAGGCTCAGATCGCCAAGTTGACGGCCGAGGTGGCGTCCACGACGCAAAAGCTCGAGGCGCGCGTAAACGAGGCGGCGAGCACGGCTGGAGATTTGGGTCAGATGGCGGCGCTCAAGTTAGAGCTTGGCCAAATGCGCGACCAGCTGAACCGTGCCAACGCGCTCAACTCGCTCAGCGGTGGACGAAGGGTCGAAGCGCCCCCTGTGTCGCCGACGTTCCAGACTGGACTCAAAGACCATTTGCAGCAGCAGACGAACGGATCTACACCTCTGGCTGCACCAAGCAAGCGACATCAGCGCAGGCATTCGTCAGCGGGTGGATACGTCGACGGCACCAACGTACGCGATTCCATGGACGAGCGTATGATTGCTGGAAAGCGCAGTCAAGCGAACAACCCTCGCGCGGTATCCGTCGCGTACAACGGACTGGACGGACTCCCGCGGTTCCGTGGTGGACTCGAGGAAATCTACGACGATCCTGCCGAGGAGCGTGTGCGGTTACTGTCAGATGGCGATAGACTCGACCAGGATGTATTCGAAGGCTTGATCACTGGATTGAGGATTCCATCGCCGACGTCGACAAATGCACCGAGCTTCAAGGAGGTCTTGTTCCCGGCCAACTTGGTTTCGCTTGTGTCGAATGAGATGTGGAAGTACGGCATGATCAAAGAGAGCGAGCGGTTCTTGGCGAACACGATGCAAACCATTCAGACACACGTCATGGTGAGTTTCATTTAGGTTTTGTAGTTACCCTTTGATTAATGTGCTGGGCAGTCGTTCACCGGCGAGGATGCGATCGTGCCCGGTGTTTTCTGGCTGAGCAACGTCCACGAGATCTTGTCGTTTGTGTGCTGCGCCGAGTCGGACATGATCAACGGCATTGGGCCGATGAGCGAATCGCAGCATCCAGACTGGGAAGCGTACGAGCACCTTATCAACATGGTTAAATCCGACCTGGACAGCCTCGAGTACAACATTTACCACGCCTGGATGGTGGAGACCAAGAAGAAGTTGCAGAAGATGATCATCCCCGCGTTGATCGAGACCCAGTCGCTTCCCGGATTTATCATCAGCGAGGGCGCCGGTCGACTGTTCAACCGTGTATTTAGCCAGAACACCACCCCAGCGTTTAGCATGGACGACGTGCTCAACTTGCTGAACAAGGTCCTCAAGAGCTTGAAGTGCTTCTTTATGGAGGAGAGCGTTATCCAGCAGGTGGTGACCGAGTTACTCAAGCTGGTGGGCGTTACAAGCTTCAACGATTTGTTGATGAGGAGGAACTTCTGCTCATGGAAGCGAGGTACGTGGACCGGTTAGGATTGAGACCATGAGACTAATATTTTATTCTATAGCGATGCAAATTCAATATAACATTACTCGAATCGAAGAGTGGTGCAAGTCCCACGAGATGCCCGAGGGAACGCTGCAACTCGAGCACTTGATGCAGGCCACCAAGCTTCTGCAACTGAAGAAGGTGTGTCCCACGGTACCGTCGTAAATTTAAGCTTCTTAACTTTTGTTCTTCTAGGCAACTCAAGCTGATATTGACATCATATATGACGTATGCTGGATCTTGACGCCGTCTCAAATTCAGCGCATGTGCACAAACTACTTTGTCGCGGATTACGAGGTGCGTATGACGCGTGTGTCATGAGATGTGTTCTAATTTTATCTTTGCACAGAACCCCATCTCACCCGAAATCCTACGACTCGTAGCGCAGCGCGTAGTGCCGAACGACCGAACGGATCATCTACTCCTTACCCCGGAGAACGAGGACGTCGCACCATATGAGCTACCGCTCCCTCGAGAGGTATCTGGCTTGGAGCACTATGTGCCCGCCTACCTTAATGTTCCTGTGAGCAAAATTTTCCTCTAGACTCATTGTTTCAGACCTAACTCGAAATGCGACAGCACCTCCGCCGTCTCGCGGCTATCACTTCCTAACGGGGTCTAGATGATATTTGATTGTGAAGCGTCATCGTTTTTGTGTACTTTTGCGGGGGAGGCGGATATTGCTCTCTTGTTTTGTTATTCTCGGTTCTTGTGTCTATTATCCGCATTGTTCAACCATCTACTACTCGGGTAAACGCGTGAGCGCTGTGCGCGATGGGCTTGATGCCGGATCCATAAATATCAAATTCCGAATCTCCGACAGGGCGGCACTGTCAAATCTTTCGTACATAACCTTTCGTCAACCAGGACATGTGTGACGCTCTCTTGATTCTTCTCCACCATGGACGGGCTATGGCTCTGGAGCTTCTTGCGGCCTTCTGCGCATCTGGTATGCAGGATGTGTGTTACTTGTATCTGTGCTATCGTCATTGTCTTGCGCCCTTCGGCACAACTGGGCGGCCCGTATCTTTTTCTTATTTTGACCGCCAAGGTATCTGATTTCCTAAAAAAAGGGACAAACTAGGAACTCAGCCTCGTTTAGGAACTTGTTTTTCCACCATCGACTAGCGCTTCGGCTCAAATCGAAGCCACAGGTAAATCCCCCTGTCTAACTTACTACTTAGGCACCAATTTATTTCTGACATCTTTTATAGTTGTGAATATGGCTGGAGCGTTATTCGGGCTTAGCTGGAGTAACCTTGGCCTCGCTTGTGCCAGTTTTGCTACTGAGCGATATGGTGTCGACTCGAGCGCCAGCCGAGCTATCAGAGCGGTTTTTCTCCTACTTCTTGGGCTTCTTAGTGAGTATTTATTGTCCCTTTGACTTATTCATTTTTGAATCTTCTTTGTAATAACCAAAATATCTCAAACTGATTTGTAGCCGGCCTCGCGCGAAGTGCTCTACCACGTCTGACTTTCGCATCCCGTGCAGCAGGCCTAGTTAGTGCCTTCCTTCTGACTAGCGATCTTGGCTCTCAAAAGGTTCGTTGACATTCTCTAGAATTATGTCGCTCATTAAGTGAACATGAATTTCTGACATTGACATACTAAACCCTTTACTATATCATTCAGTGGGTATATACCAATTTCACTCAGTTGCTTTTCGTCTGCGCAATCGCAGGCGCTGCAAGTCTTATTATTGCTCTCGTCGCTCGAATATTCGTTCCTAGTGGTGGATATGCCAAGGATGCTATTTTTGCACTAGGCTTGCTCAAGGACCTCGTGCGCCTCGCTACCACTCGTACTATTGATTCTCCCCCGTCACCCTTGACTCAACCACCTTCTCCTGATCCCACTGTGACATCTGCGACGGTCCTATCGACTCCGACTCTTGAAGCCTTGCAACGGTCTTGTCTGGATGCTTCATTGGCTTTGCATTCTTCCTATGCCTACTCCGCGTTCGAGCTCCGTGTCGGACGAGTTCCTGTCTCGTACATCAGACCTCTCCTAGCTACCGTAGGCCGTGTACGCGAGGAGCTCGCTTGGGGTGTGGTACGTGCTGGGGTTCATGTTCAGGGGCCTCAAGGGCTTCCTTTCTCGGAGAACAAGGCGAAGGACATGGCATATAGCGACGACCAATTGTCAAAAGACGAATTAAAGCTACTCGCCACATTGGACGATCCATCACGAGCCTGCGCAGATTCAATTGTAGATAATATCACCTTTCTACAAGTCGCCATTGGGATCTGCTACGGCATCGACACCTCTGGTATCGCTCGGCCCATATCTAGTGATCCACCAAAGGATACGCCAAAACCCGGCATAATCGAGGAGGGAATCTCCGAGCTCAAATCCAAACTTGGTTCAAGGGGCAGAGAACGACAGAGCTTGTTGGATGTTTACGATCAACGCGCAAAGCTGATACAGGCTCGAGAGACCCTGAAAGCGCAGCTCGATTGGGTTGTGCATAATATGAATACGGCGCAAATGCTACGTGCAACCCCTCGCCATGAACTTGATGCGTCGTTTCACAGCCTTCCCACTTCCCCAACCGACCCCAACAAGACTTCCCATCATCATCAGCTCTTTCGAAAGAGTTTGTATGCGACGTCTTTGCTTCATGTAGGCCTTTTCACAAACTCGTGCAATAGGTATCTAACTTCGTCACCCCCTAGATTTCTTCAGAGATTATACGAGCAATGACGCTTATAGTTTCTGTTCTTGAGCTCCATATGACTAGCCGGCCTCGTATCTTCTTTCTTCGGCCATCGTGGATGTGGCTTGGCATGTCCCCTCGCGCGCTTGTTGTCGAGCAAACCAACGAAGAGCCTGACATTGATCCTGCGCCTGCCAAAACAAACAACGACAACGGGGTCGAAGACTCGGGTGATGGGACTGGCCTCTCAGCTCAAGAAGCCAGACAGGGACTTTTCCAACGTCGAAGCACCGCGTTGCTCATGTCTCCCGCAGTTCAAGCCAACATCCCGATGCCACTTCATCGTAGATTGAAAAAATGGTGGCATACTTTCCGCACCGTGTCAATCAACCGGCGCTCAGTTTATCGAGTGCTGTGTGCGATGGTCAACTTTCCTGGTATCATTCTGGCCACGGAGTGGAACCGTTCCGGGGTTCTGCATTTTCGCATCAAATTGTCTCGTATCGTGCGTCGCATCCAGCACTCGAAACATGCGCGACATGCGGTCAAAAACGCATTCGGGATGATCTTGCTGGCAATTCCCAGCTTTCTTCCTACTGGATCGCCAGGTAGGTGGCATAATAACCGACAGCTGGAAGTTTCGTTGAATTCATTGAGCTCATAGGACGATCATACTTCAAAAAATTCCATGGAGTTTGGGCTATTATTTCGTTCATGTACGTCCTTGAACCAAATACCGCTTCGACTTGGCGGGTTGGTATCATGCGACTGGTAGGCCCTAAAGTTTACTCATCACTTTCTTTGCGCTTACATTGTTACTACAGTGTGGTACTTGTATTGGGGCGACGTTCGCGTTTGTGGTAAGTGCACGTGGGATTTCACAGCGGGGTTGAAACTTACATGGGTGCAGACGTGGGTTATATGCAGACAGAATCCATACGGGATTGTTACAATGATTACGGTGTGCCACATACCTTTCTAGCTCCCTTCAACTGGCTTCTGACATCCATGTAGGCCGGAGAAATACTCCTGACATGGCTCGTGCGATCATCCACCCCTGGCGTTGGTGTAGTGGCGTAAGTAGCACTGGTCCCGAATCACCCCTTTGACTAATCTCGTGCATTTAGGTCCGTCACTATTCCTCCAATCATCTTCTCCCCGTATCTGGGACTTGATTATAGTACGGTTATCGGTAGGTGCATTCTACCTCTCGTTACTGCATGCCCGATCTCATGTACTTGAATTTGTGTTACCGTAGAGCTAGCTGCGATACGTGGGATGCAAATCTCGATCGGTATTATCGGCGCCCTTCTAGTCAACCACTTCTTGTTCCCTCGGCACTGTCGCGTTATGTTCCTCTCTGGGATGGCAGAGGTATTAGCAAGTTTAACGCAGCTGTATCTGCATCTGAGCCAGTTAGTCGCCTTAAATGTTTTACTGTGTTTCCTAATTACTAATGTGTACTGTTCTGCAGCCGTACACTACACGAAACTGCGCGTACGAGAAGCGGGATGTTGCGTGGAGCCAAACTTGACTTGAAATTACGGGTGAGTGATTGTCCATATCTGGCGATTTTTGCCTATGTACGGAAAGTTGGGGTAGGAAATGATTGCACGAGAGACCGTATTGTTGAAACAAATGGAACACGAAATAAGTCTCATGCCAGTACGTCAGGTTCACCTACATACTAAGTAGACGCAAACTTATATGGTCCCTATTTAGAAACCGACCCAGCTTTATCGAACAGCCACTGAGACTGTGCAACGGATAGCGGATCTCATGTCTGGGCTACGAAGGATTCGAGAAAACGTACCTCAAAAGGAGGCAATCACGCAGGTCTTACAACATCGACAGCACGTGGTACGCACGCCAGCGAATTAAGTATACAACCTGGTTTAACATCACTCTGTCCTAGATCTCGTGCATTTGCATTGTTTTATTTACTTGTGAGCATGCGTTTCGATCACGACGGCCACTCCCCCAGATCCTTCCGTCACCTCGAAAAGCATTTGAAGCACTATCCCGGGAGGTCATGGAGGGACTCCACGACGCACCACGAGCAACGGACATAGCGTATGCCGTTGCCGAAAATGAAGTGCTCGAGGAAATGATCGAGGCTTTGGAAAGCTTGATCTCGGTAACGAAAGAACTATTTGGAACGAATCAATGGCTGTTCGAGGGTAGCGGCGACTATGTGGGATCATTCGCGCATGGCCGGAGTGGACCGGAGACGCCAGTCCTCCAAACGCCAAGGGTGTCGATGCGCCGACTCGAGTCGTTCCAGTGATTTTGAATCTTAATTTAGGTAGATCTTTTCAATGTGGTTTTGATATCTATTGTATATCTATCATAGATCAGAGCCTTTGCTACTTGTATATTTAGTATTTCTTTCTTTCAGATTGTTTGAATTTGTGCTTGTTTGCTGCTGTGACCGCTGTACACCATCCGAGCCGTCACTGCACTCGTGTCCACAACTCTACTGGGCCCTTTTCACCCTCCAACAAAACTCTGCGACATGCAAACTTCTCCGTACTGTGCTCCTTCTTAGCACGCATCCTCCAATAATCTTATTGTGCATTTTCCTCTGGACTTCCTTGTGACTTTTGACATTATGAAGAATGCCCAAACTTCACGCGGTTCGCAGCTAGAGTCAATTGACTATAGTCTATTCGCAGGCTAACCATACATTATTATCTTGGCTCGGATCTAGACTGGCAGTGGGGTACCTTTTCCGAGATTGTCCGGTTTTGGTGCAACTGTCTTACGACTCTGATGGCCTGACTCTTCCTTGATACAAATGATCACGACCATCCTCGCCTCACTAGCTATGAGTTTGAACATCTACACAGTCACTATTCTCGTCTCACTCTGACCACGATTTCTTGTAAAATTTCTCGCTCCACATTCTACTTGTCCCCCTTATCCTGGTAATCTTAGTCATCAATCCTTAGCGGCCGTGTGTTCCCGTCGGCGTGGGGTCAAAATACAAATCTTTGACTCGAGCCCTTGATCATGTGTGCTTTCTTATATAAAAGTCGAGCTTGCCGACGGCAAACTACCACCTTAACAATTTCTTCCCTAATGGCTAGCGTCTTGTCCTCTCTGCGGCCGTCCGCCCAGCTGCTATGTCGTATGAGTGTTACCTTTATCTGTGCTGTGGTGGCTGTCTTGCATCCGACTACTCGAATAGCTGGTCCTTACAGTTTTCTAATCTTGACGACCAAGGTGAGCGTTAACGCACCATGCTTACCTCAACAGCCCTTCACCTGTTGGTTAGGACATTGTCTTCCCCCCGTCCACAAGCCCTTCGGCACAAATCGAAGCACTAGGTAATCACCCGTTTTCTCAAAATTTTCGTATCTAATCTGGTCACCAGCCGTAAATACTAGTGGCGTATTACTCGGTCTAGGCTGGACTAATCTTGGCCTGGCCTGCGCCACGTTTGCCGGTCACAAGTATGGCGTTGACTCGAGCGCAGTTCGAGGAATCAAAGCGTGTTTTCTCGTCATTCTGGCGTTTGTTTGTACGTTCATATCACATCCTGACGGATCAATCTGGTATTGATTTTTGATCAAAGCCGGATTAGCCAGAAGCAGCTTGCCGCGCCTTGCTTTTGCCTCGCGGGCGGCATGCTTTACTGGTGTTTGGATTCTCTCCCGGACAGCTATTTCCAATGAGGTGAGAACTTGCAGTCTTTGCTTCGATTCGAAAGCTTAATACTTAATTCGTTTATATAGTGGGATTATCGTGAATTCACTCAACTGCTGTTTGTCTGCTCTGTGGCGGGCGCAGCTAGCCTAGTCGTCTCTCTGGTAGCTCGCATCTTCACTCACCCAGGCGGATACCCTAAAGACGTGATCGATGCTCTAGGTCGTCTCAAGCAGCTTTTGGAACTTTCGACTGCCCAAGCCTTCCCTCAACAGCCCGAGCCAGCTCCAGCTAATTTGTGTCTAACTCCATCGGTGTCTACATTGAAAACGACTACGACGAGCTCCGAACCTCCATCTCAAATTGAACTTCTACAAAAATCTTGTCTCGATGCTTCGCTTGCTCTACACGGGTCTTATGCATACTCTGCCTTCGAGCTCCGGATCGGACGTGTACCTGTCAAGGACATCAAACCTTTGCTTACGACTGTTAATCGGCTGAGAGAAGAACTTGCGTGGGGAGATCGGTCAAAGACATATGATTCATCAATTATGCCTATATTAAGGAAACGGTAATGTGTTTCAGTATATAGTCTGCTTTGATGCTGATGAAGTGTATACTATAGAGGTCACAGAGATAGTGCCCTCCTAAATGAACTAGACGAGCCATGCCGAACGTGCGCAACGACGATCGGGGACGGGATAGCCGTACTTCAAGCCATTGTCGGAAAATGCTACGGTATCAAACTTCCGCCGGGCTCAAACGGAGGCGGCCATGCAACACCTTTTGAAGAACCTTTGTTGTGTCGAGCAAGGATAATCACTGCCCGTGCTGAACTCAAATCTAAACTCGACTCGGCGGTGCACAGAGCGAACCAAACTCGTCGTAGTCAAGATGCTGATGGTTTAGAGGGGGCACAGTTGCCTACTCAAGTCTTTCAAAAGAGTTTACAAGCTGCTTCTCTCCTACATGTACGTCCAACCCTTCCTTTCTTGACTATGTTTTCACTTTTATTTCACAGATGTCTTCCGAACTCATCCGGGCACTCACCCTCGCACACGCTATCCTCGAAATCCACCGCACATCCCGCCCGCGTCTCTTCTTCCTCCGCCCGTCCTGGCTCTGGTTGGGCATGTCCCCGCGCGCACTCGTAGCAGAAGAACCTACCCCATCCCCACCCGAACCCGAAACCGGTCCAGATGCGGACGTCCTATCGGTTGAAGAAACTCTTCCAGGCGCACCCGCTCCAACGAGAAGTAGACATAAACGCATATGGCACGCTCCAGGTGTGATACGCGCGCGGATTTGGTTGTCGAGGATGATTTGGAAAGTGAAGCGTTCGAAACATGTGAAGCATGC
>WSLO01000618.1:0-11659 GCA_019677385.1 Ceratobasidium sp. 392 | reverse complement strand
GCCCTAATACCACATCGTAGAAGTACACTCCGTCCTCTGTGGGGGCTGAAGCTGCCTTCGGACTACTCAACGACGATTCAGACGAAGAACCGACTTGGAACTTGCCAGATGCAGCTCCCCGTACGCTAGGATCTACCGTCCGCAAAAACACTTCGAGCACTACCCGCTTGACGACTTGGGCCAGCCATGAAGGCAGTAATCCACGTGTTAGCCTTCGCGGAGGCCAAGGTGCCTCAGTCACCGGGCACAGCAAGCACAAGGCAATGAAGGGCAAAGCTGGTAGCTTCGCACGACCAGCAGCTCCAACTACATCTTCATCCAGTTCCAACAAGCTCAGTCGACTAGGTAGCAAGGCCAATGGATTTGTATAATTGAACTCCTCTTTGTTTATTTTGCTCATAGATATTGTAACGCATATACCCGTTTTGCGACTGTTTATATGTGCATATAATGGTGAATGTCTTGGCTATTTGCTCTGCGTCTGTGATGATTTTGCTAGTTTGGATAGTTACGTGCAGATAACTACATTAGTTCTTCAACCACCATTTCCGCAATGCCAAGCGACGATGTCAGCCCGGGAGACTCAATGCCCAACAAGCTAACCATAGGTCCTAAGCGAGCGTTGCTCTTGGGCCGGTAAAAGTCTGTAGACCAATCCCTCCGAACCACAAAATCTTGGAATCCATGGCCAGGTCCTACTAGTTTGGGTCGGATTCCAACGTAGTCTGGTGCAAGGCCCTCTCTGCGCACACCCGGCAAATACGTCGCAATTGCCTGGAACATCTCGTCTAGGCGACCATCACTCGGGGAGAGCTGCTTCTGCCAAAAGTCGTGCATTTCTTGTCCCTCGAGCGCCTGGTCGCCGGGAGGCTGGATCCATTCGGCATCAGGACCAAACCTGACGTTTCCTTCCATGTCAAGTGTTAGATGCGTGCCGAGGCTAGCGTGTCCATGACTAGTGCTTTGTTCGGGAACAGGATAGATTAGTCGCTTGACATGGGTTGCGCCTACACCGCGATAGGAAGCATATGAGCCGCGCGAAAAGAACATGGCAAGTCGCTTCTCTGGCGGCAGCAGCGCGTTCAATACAAGAGTTGCAGAGAGACCCGAGGCGTTGATCAGCGTCCGAGCTAGGATCGTATCCGGCTGGCCATCTCCTGTGACAGTTTGGACTACCCATCCTGTCGTTGATCCATCGCAGCTTTCGCCTGGTTGTGGAACATATGGGTCGACGCGTACGACCCTAGTTCCTAGCGTAAGCGTGGATACACCGTCGCTCTCGTCAATGAGCTTTTCGAAGGACTCAAAAAACGCATGGGAGTCGAGGATACCCGTTTCAGAGCTTTCGACAGCCGCCGTGATCTCTGGCGAGAGATCTGGCTCTAGGCTGCGTGCTTCGTCGCCTGAAATCAATCGCGTTGGGGCAACAGGCGAGTCACGAAGGCTCTGACAAAAATTTAGGATGACTTTGAAGACTATTGAAATATGCTCACTGGATCAGAAAACGGTGGCCAATTCAATGCCTGAGCATGTGCATGTAGCTTGCGCAAATAGTCCTCCTGTCCTTTCCGCGCAACAATAAGTTTCCCGGTTTTACTATAAGGAACCCCATGTTTGTCGCAGTGCTCGTACATCAGATGTTTGCCCCGTAGACACAACCGAGTCTTCAACGATTCAATAGGATAGTAAAGTCCTTCGAGGTAGTCAGCAATCTACTTTGAATGCTAGATAGCTTGACGAGCTAACCTCCGTGAATCACCTCGGAGTTTCGGGCGCTACAGGCTCTAATTAAACAATATTGTATATTTTAATAGCAGAGTCACTTACCTGGTCTCTTCTCCGACTCTGCTGTTACGTTCCACCAGGAAAGTCGATTTATCAGGAAACTTTTGTGCCAGGCGACGTGCAATGGTTAGACCCACCACTCCTAATTATATATTCGTTGAATGCAGCAAAGACAGATATACTAGAAAAATAAAACCACACACCCGCTCCAATAATCAGATGATCGACGGCCATTTCGGGTTTCCGAAGTCCATATCGGCCGCTGCTGTTTAATGCAGCCACGAGTCCCCGAACCGTCATTGCCGTAGAGCTTGAAGAAGTGCTGTGTGTGAGGTATTGAGTTGAGGGTATATTGTAAAAGGTTTCCGTAGAGTGAGTCAAGACTGGTATCAACGGCGGAAGGGGCCAGGATCAAGATAGGATGAAATGCCTGATGAGTAAACTAATTATGAGGTAAGCTTTGATCGGCGTTTATGGGGACCAGGTTAGAAACCCATATTTACCGATTGGAGAACTTTAAATCAGTAAACTGCTGAAGCTAATTTCTGTAGAAAGCTCGTTTTTTCTCTATCTTTGAAGGAGACGTGTAAAGGGCTAGAAGGCGTGAGGTGGCAAGGCGCTGCCAGAGCTCATATCATCCTTTGCGTATGTCAAGAGTAGGAAAAAAGTCAGGTTTGACATAGTAGCTACAGGGTGAAGGCAAAGAACCAAATTTATGATCCGCGAGGTTTCACCTTCGGTTCCCATGCGGTGATCTTCGGAGCTACAGTATTGTACGTGCGGAATGCACCTCGCGTGCCCGTAAGGTTCTCGAGGAAGGGCTGGTAACCGAAGGAGATCGGGCAAGGACAATAAGAAATCATTAGAGATGATTGTATTAATGAGTGCAATCTGTATGCTTACCGTCTGCCAAGGCCTCTGGGAGTCCTGCAAGACTTTGTCCTCGGTAGGTGGGAGCTCGCGGATGTGATGCATCCACGAGTGCCATTCAGCAGGTACTTGAGAAGCATTGTACTCGTGCTATAATGTGCAGATTAACGTAATCGTATCCTTAGGGCAATCTACTGGGCGGTTTGACAGATGCTTACCTGGCGATAATCTACCCAGCGATGGCGACCTATATCAAATTAAATCAATTCTTCACCTGTTTACAAGGCTGGCTTTTAGGGCTCACCAGGGAGCTCCTCCTCAGGGTTGTTATTTTCAAAGTATCGGTTACCAAACCTGCCAGTTCAGAGCTTGGTAGATGCATCATTCTCACACCACCACAGTACTCACTTGTCTACTCCAACAAACCTCCCAGACTTGGCATCTCCTATGTACCACATCTGACGGACATACTCCTTCAATCCCACCCGGCGAATACTCCTCAACGTTCTTAACAGCGAAACCATAGTGCGGTCGAAGAAAGCAAGAGGATGAACGGCGGATAATCACGTGACCGTAGTAAAGGCTGATTATTCAATATTATTCAGTTTCCTTATTTGTCTTTTAGGTGGGAGCTCTGCGGGTCGCTTGAGTCAACTTGATTGCAAAAGACATGGCGTTCATACGGGATACAATGTGTAAAAATATGCACAACGATAGTCGAACGGAATAGGGATGACAGAGCCGCTGGACAAGCGCGAGATAGAGAGGGACAGCAAGAGAAAGGAAGGAATGGAACCAGGAGGAAAACTCGAAAAACCATGAAAAGATAAATCAAAACGCACAAGTCATACGATCAAGGAGAAGCGTCCCACGAGGCCAGATAACATCAGGCCGGCCTCTGATTCCAAGTTTTACGCAACATAATCACACCGACTGCTCTTGGGATGACGTCCGTGATTGACCGGCGCTTTATGCGCTATTCGTTGCGTCTTGAATAGTTTGGGAGGCGAACGCTGTAACGAATTCTTGCGACACCTTGGGTGGCTCCGCGGTCGGATCCGGGGTCATCTCTTTGCTGGCGGTACCGCTGTTGCGAATTCCGTACTCTGCGAAACCACCCCACTTGACTTGAGGTGGCGGGGGAGGAAGCGGGCCAAAGATAGATGTTTGAATATTGTCGCTTCGGTCCATCTTATCGGCCGGAGAAATGCTCGTGGCAGCCAGGGCTTCGGCCAGCACTCGTGCCGTGGAATCTGCGTTACTGTCGGGTCGCCTCGATTTTCGTTCTTTCGAGACCGTCGCGTAAGGGTGTACGCGAGCTTTGGTCGACGACGCACGCGAAGGCGGGGTCCATTGAAGTCCAAAGGGGTCGGAAAAGTCTGTTATATCTACGCCTGCTGCAGCAGCGGAATCTTGCAATTGTTTGAGTCTCGCAGCAGTATAGGTCGCACGAGCTCGTTGTATTTGTTCAGGAGTAGCAACTTTATGACCTGGGAGGTGACGTGAGAGGGCCGCGACTGGGTCACGGTTGGCGAGAGCCATGAGCCGCTTCTCTAGTTGAAACGCATGTTTTTCGGTTTGAAACTTCGAAATGGTGAAAAGGTTAGGGCACAGACGGTGCAAACGTAAAAGAAGTCGAGTTGCTTACCTTGAAGCAATGCAGTCGTGGATGAGGGCTGCCATTGGTCGCTTTCGGATTTGGGGCGTTGACGTAGACATGCCTATCACGCCGTTTGCCAGCCTCGGCAATGGCAAAGTCTAATAAAACGGTTTGTGATCGAATGGAAACAACAGCTAGTTTAGACAGACCAAACTTCAGAGTCAGCTCAAGTTTCCAGGACAGATAACAAAGACGAACCGATATACGCCCGTAAAGAGAGCTTTCCGAGGCTAAAGACCAGCTTGCCCATACCCAGATTCACCCAGTCCTCTCCTTCGCGTAGAAAAAGGCGGGCCTGAAGTTCAGATAGAGTAACCTCTTCATTCTCGTGGCGGACTGCTAGAATAGATCAGCTCCCATGTTTACCAAGCATGAAAGTCTATCGCACCCAAACCCATGCTTTCCGTCAATAGTGAAGGGCCCGGAACAACAGGAGGAAGCAAAGCAGGTACGCTCGGCTGAGTGTCAACCTCCATCCTCACTCTCTAGTATTTATGAAGAATTGTTGTGGCGGATGTGGTGTGGGATGGAGACGCCAAGTGTTACGATAATCACCAGGTCGCCTGTTGTGGATCCGTGGTTCGGAGGCGCCGAGACGGTCGCGGTGGCTACAGCTCTATGTTTCAGAACGGGAGTAGTCGAGGTTGCAAGCAGCCTGCTCAAAGTCGAATATTAGGCTTCCGAGACAACAAGACGAATGTGGTAGCCGTGATGGAGCTCTTGAGAGTCCCAATCTGCTCAAGCCGCCCAATTTCAAATCGGCCTTCCCGGCCGGCGGTATCGCCGTGCTGCTCCTGTACACCACCATACCAAAAATGTTAACCAGAACGCTCTTAGCAGCTCGGGTTCTTAGACCTATACCGAATAGTAGACTTGTGACAACCTGCTCGCCAGCTCATGCTAGGACTGCTTTTGGCTCTTGGAAACAGCTTGGAGCTCTCCCTCGGTTTGAATGCCGAAATTTGCTTGTTGCCTCACAACATCGCTCAATATCCACTAAAGTCTCCGTTCCAGCAACATCAGCCACTCTACCACCACTAATTACTGGTACATGGGTTGATCGTTTACCGGCCAAAACTCGGCCCTATGTTCTCCTAGCTCGAGCTGACAAGCCGATTGGGACTATGCTGCTTCTATGGCCGTGCAGTACGTACTGGTACCGTATTTACGACTTGGCATAACAATCAACATTATGGTTTAGCCTGGTCAATTACGATGGCCTCAAATTTGATTCAAGCCCCAATCTCCGTCCCCCTCACGTACCTTTCTCTATTCGGCATCGGTGCATTTATTATGAGAGGTGCTGGATGCACTATCAACGATATGTGGGACCGGGATTTGGATAAAGCCGTTGGTAACCGCACCTATGCTCGCATATATTAATCTTTCTAAATCCTGAGGCAAGACAGAACGAAAACTCGCCCACTCGCACGCGGTGACATCACTCGAACACAAGCGTTAGGGTTCTTGAGCATACAGCTGAGCGCAGGTCTCGCCGTTTTGACACAACTAAACTGGTACAGGTGGGCAAGCTTCCGTAGCCACGCGTCCGCCATCCTCTTGATGTTGAAACAGTATTCTACTTGGTGCATCATCTCTCTCTTTGGTGGTAGTGTATCCGCTTATGAAACGTATCACTTACTGGCCCCAAACTGTACTAGGCAAGTACGCAAAACTCACAAGTATTTCGCGCAAGTTCGTTTATGCTATTGTGCATATAGGGCTAGCATTTAATTGGGGAGCGTTGCTGGGCTGGTCGGCTGTCACGGGTTCAGTAGACTGGAGCGTCTGTCTCCCATTATACGCTGGGAGCGTTTGCTGGACTATGGTCTACGATACCATCTACGCCCACCAAGTAAGTTGCTTCTACCTCGTACTCGACTTTACTCAATAAGCTCGTAGGATAAGAAAGACGACCCTTTAACGGGTATTCGTTCGACCGCGCTTCTATTTGGCGACAACACTCGGCCGATTCTTAGCGGGTTCGCGGCCTCGGCCGTAGCCTTAATCGGTATGGCCGGCCTAGAGGGCGGAATGGGCGTAGGATACTTTGGAGGTAACGTTCTGATGACAACTGTTGCTTTAGAATTAGCTAATATAAATTCAGGGCTTGGGCTTGGCGCGATTCAGCTCGCGCGGATCCTGTATCGAACCGACTTTGACGACCGAGCCGACTGCTGGAAAAACTTTGTTAAATGCGGTTGGTTTGGTTTCTGGATGTGGTCGGGTTCGACTTTGGATTATCTTGTCATGTTGCTTAGCTAAACAACCACACACGACTGAACTGCATTACTCTCGATCGACACTCAAGGCAAGCTCACTCAGATTCAGACGAACGGGTTGGTTGCACAGCAGGCAAATGCTTTTACATAGTCAATGCGAGAGTGAAAGAGATGCAAAGGTTATACAAGTAGACAGAAAGTCTAATCAGACGCGGTCGCCCGAGCTATAATGAAATCTTCAGCTTCCGCCCATAATACAGTATAAACAAACTTACTGTAAATGAGCTGGCCGTTGTGGTGTACAATCTTCTTGATCTGTCCCTCCTTCGCCAAGTGCCTGATAGCAACCCGTGCCAGGGAGCCGTTGATCTTCAGCCTCTCAATCAGGATCGACTGGGAGATGAACTTGAAGGTGGGAACCTCCTTGATGATACGGTCATAGGTGGCTAGTATTTAAAGCGCATGAGCTCGAAGGATAGGCAATATGGAACGGATGACATACCTTGGTTGAGCGTGACGGCGTGTTGCGCCTTATCCTTGACCTTTCCCTTCGACCACTTCTTTTTCTTGGCCGCCTTTCCGCCACCACCCGAGGTCGCTGCTGCTTTGGCTTTAGGCTGGGAAATTTCAATAAGTCAGTATTAGTCCATCCATTGCCTCAGCCAGTAATCCGGCCCTCCAAGCTCAATCCTATCATGATTTTCCATCTCGACCATCTCGAGGAGACTTCAAGTCGAGGAGAAGCAACATTCTACTCGATGAAAACATAGATGCTCACCATGCTGGGTCTCGAGGTCGTTAGAGAGCCGCGTTGAGTGTTGATTTCCAATTCAATCTGCTTCCGCCAATCGCTGTACACAGCCACAAATGCCAATCACAAGCTTAGAACCGACCACGAGAACTTGGACGACAATGAGATATTAGACTCTTAGTTCAACAATGGTTAGCACCCACAACGGATGTGAAGTACCCTGTTTAACTTGTATGCTACATCTCTCATACTTTTTGCGCTGGTGCTGAGACCCTGAGCTTTCTGGACTCTTCTGTGCGCCGGTACCAAAGCCGACGTGAGCTATACTGAAGTCGGAATGGCGCATCAGGTCACAATGGAGACATGTTCCGAAAGCTGCTGTCGTCATTGATTTGATTTGGACGCCACCAGTACTTCAACTCTCTTGGCGCGATTCGCTTTCTCCTACCCACCCCATCTCCCCGTGCTTCAGCGTTTTAGACCTCGTGTCCAGCATGCGCAACAACGAAATGAGTGATAGAATGGTGGTTTCACCCACTACGCATATCAACGAGCTTCCTGCGGAAGTATTGTCGTTGATTTTCACGACCGTTGTCGGTGGTAGTCTCTACGCCCGTTCAATTGGCGACAAGAGCTACGGTCTAGTCGAGTGCCCGACCGTACTTGCAAGTGTATGTACTCATTGGCGACGCGTCGCAATCGGCAATCCAAACTTGTGGTCCTACATCGACTTTACTCGCAATGCTCGTAACTCGGGGAATCTTGATCATGCTACACTTTATGTCGAGCGCTCACAGGACTTGCCGCTCTATGTACACCTGGGAAAGTTCTTCGGCCAAAGTGACGACGAGCGTCGGCTAATGTCGGCGGCGCAGGTGCTATCCTAGGATATTCAATCCTTGCTTCGTAACATTGCTCCGCGTTTGAAATCGTTCGCCCTCAACTTCACTCACTCTCAAGACGTTACCGATGGCCTGTCGATTCTGTTTCCTCAAGACGCGGAGTACACCATATCTGAACTAGCCCTTCGCCGCGAACGGCTCAGTCTTTCGGGGCCGCGACAGGAACGTTTGATTCTGGAGGACCGCTGGAGCGAACGGGTCAGATTCCTAAACGCTCTTTATTTTTCGAGACTTCCCATTAGTCCGATCTTTTTGAGCTGCCGTAGTCTCGTGGAACTGCACATTACTTCCCCTAACAGGATTCCCACCACTTGTGGCACAATCAAACAACTTCTTATCAACAACCCGAACCTACGCACTATCAGGATCAGCGGAATGTCTTTGCTTGATCATTATTCTTCCGCCGGTGCTGAAGAAATTAACTTACCGGTCCTTCGTTGTCTTGACCTTAGTGACGTACACTATCAATTCGTAAAATGGCTCTTGCCATTGCTGGGACTAGGTCGGCACGAACTGGAGTTGTACCTTGACTGTGCGGGAATGGGATACATTATAGACAAAAGTCTCACGGATATTCTAGCCGCCTTCTTTCAACGAACTCCAGTTAAGTCGCCGCATATCTCGAGAAGGTGGATACTGCTGCCCCCAATCTTATTGCACCTGCCACACCTCCAGCGTCTGGGTCTTACTGTCTATGATTTTGATCGAGGAACTCTCGATGGGATAGAGAGTCTCATGCCCACTCTTGTCAATCTGCGTACTATTGAGATGAATGAATGCAATCTCCAGGATTACTCTGTTCTAGACCAAGGGTTAAAAACCCTGCTCACCTTGCCATCCGTTCGACAAATCAAACACTTCCAGTGCGGAGATGCCCTTGCTCGTGGAGCACGAGAGAGGTTCCGCCAGCTATTGTCAGAAGATCAAGACATTACCGCGCAGGTTATCGAAGCTCCTGAGCTGGCCTATGAAACGCGTCCCTCCCCGCTCCGTTAGATTCGGTGCATAGGTAGTGCTCACAGCAATCATCTAATTTGTATTTTACCTAAATTGATCTCTGAACATATGATTGGCCAGTATCCGAATCTTATGCTTGCACGTGTATCATGTTTCGCATAGCCCAAATGCTTGCTTGCCGTGCTCTAAGAGCCTTGAATAGTTATGTTGCGTGTTTGAAAGCATCGGTCTACGATGTTATTTGACACTGTTGTGCCTTGTGAATACTTAGACATCTTACACAGTGTGTGGTGCACAATCTAACCCCTCCACAACGACTTAAGGGTGACACACCATTCAACGACAAAGTCAATACTTTAGCTTTGTGCCAGATGACAAATCATTTGATTTAGCCAGAACTAGCAATCCTCGTTCTTAACTCATCCACGATCATCGCTCTATCATATCCTCGCAACGTCTCTTTGACTGTTGTGCATTAGTCCATTTAGCGACATGTCAGAGGTATTTTCCAGAGCATATATCAATAAACTTCCTTTAGACGTTTTGTCCTTGATCTTTGCCACCATCATCGACGCAGGTCGTTACTCTCGTTCCACCAACGACAGCAGCTACGGCTGGATAGACTGTCCGACTCTGCTTGCGAGCGTATGCGTCAGCTGGCGGCGCGTTATACTTAGCACCCCGACTGCATGGTCTCATGTTGACTTCACGCGTAGCAACGATGATCTACGGAATCTTGGACACTCGAAGCTCTATCTTGTTCGTTCAAGGAACTCACCGCTTCATCTGCAATTTGGAAAATTCCACGATAGTCGTAGACACTACGAGATCTCTGAAGAGATACGGTCGCTGATACGTGCCAACATTTCGCGCGTACAGTCGTTTACTCTAAACTTTTCCTTCATTGACGTTGCCGCAAACGCGCTATCGATACTGTTTTCTAATGAAGGCGCCACCTCGGTTCGAAGGCTCGCGTTTAGGTTCGACTCGCCGGCGCTGATGCTCGACTCACTTGAAGGCTCAAAGGAAGAATGGGACCAACTGTTGAAGCCCTTGAGTGCTCTCTATCTGCACAGAACTCCGTTGGGCCTCAGTCGTATAACCTGCTCTAATTTAACAGAGCTACATATATTAGGTCCCCCCAGTGAACCCACCGATTCTGATAGTTCAACTACAGTCCAAATTATGCGGATCCTATCGTCAAATCCTAACTTATGCTCGCTTAAACTCAGTGGACATCGATTCTATACTCCAGCCTCTATTGATACCCAGGATATCAACTTACCGGCACTTCATTGTCTCCATTTAGATTCCGTTGGAGAAACCTTTCTCAACTGGCTCCTAGCGTCTCTAGCTCCAGGTCTACGTGAGTTAGAACTAAGCCTCGCATTCTCTAGCTTGCCGGTACACAAACCGCTGGTCGTCAACGCGATGATTATGTTCCTGCGACGCACCCGGGTTACGTATCTTCATTTTTCAGCAGAGAAATGGATACCGCTATCCTTAATCTCAGCGCACTTGCCTCACCTAGAGTACCTTAGCCTGTCTAAATCTCACCTTGTAGAATTAGACACTCTTGGTGAGATAGTACGCTCCGGGTACCCATTCGCTAAACTACACACTATCAATCTTGATAAATGTTGGTTCGGCAGCGGCTTCACACTTGATCTAGGACTGAAATCTTTGCTCACTCTCCCGTCTGTCCGACATATTATATATTGGAACTGCGGGCCTCTTTTTGCTCGTCAAAAAACGGAAGAGACTCTTCAATCGCTCTTCGAGCTTGAAGGGGTTACTATACAAATCACGGAAGGCTCCGACTCCTATTTTTACACACGCCCCTCCCCTTTTCGTTGACTTAAATGTACCCAACTAAATACTTTGTGTGTCTTCTTGTTTTCTCGCCCTCCTATACCCCATTATCCTCATTTCTCTCTTATTTCCATGACCAATGGCTCATCTGAATGTTCCTAGATATTGTTTTGGGCTATTTGTTCACTCCTAGTCCACGCACTAACTGTCCCCGAGCATACTTAAAACACAGCAATGCGCAGCACTCGTGTGCCTCGCTTACTTCGTTACGAGAAGGCTAAGATGTAATTGAAGGGAGTTAATCTATGCCCATCGCCAGAAGTATTTTTTTGCTCGACCTTTCCTCCGTAATCCATGCTGAAAAAGCGGTGCTTGCAGCGACGCAATGCCGTGGATATGGTCCATGCTGACCGTCCCGGGCAGCTATAACGACCGGTTATGTCTTGAAAAATATCACACACTCATCACGCATCGCCGTACCGAGGGCCTTTGACTTCTCCTTGCTGACTACATGGATAGAAACACCAAAGCGAAGCCACGCTAATGAACAACCCTAAGCATCCATGCTGGTAGACTTTGCTCTGCTCGAGTCGTTAGGGTATGGCCGACCTCGGCATCCAACTTGTCCTGGTATAAAACCAGCCTAGCGTAGAGAAAATATCTACTCATCTCGCACCACTTCCATCTACGCGCTCTTTTA
>WSLO01000617.1:0-12467 GCA_019677385.1 Ceratobasidium sp. 392 | reverse complement strand
AGTCTGTGCGTCCCAGATACGCAACGTCTGATCAAATGAGCCAGAGACAATCCATTGGCCATCAGGAGAAAATGCCACGGACCGTACCCAGTCTGAGTGGCCGCGAAGATCAAGCATACACTCGCCGGTCCGCCAGTTCCAGACGCGTATTGTCCCATCTGCGGAGCCCGAGGCGATGTGACGGCCGTCGGCGGAAAACGCAACCGACAGTACACTCTCCGAGTGACCTCGCAATGGATCATCCTTTGCCTCGCCTGTCTCTGCATCACACACGCGGATCGTCGCATCGCTAGAGCCAGACGCTATCCAGCGGCCGTCAGGGGAGAACGTAACACAGTTCACCTCGCTAGAGTGAACATTCAGCGGTTCCAGCACCGCATCACCGGTTTCCGCGTCCCACATCCTAACTGTGCCATCCGCGGAGCCAGAGATAATGCGGTGACCGCCTGGAGAGTATGCAACTGACTGGACCTCGCTAGAGACCCATATGCTACGCAGGTATGGTATCCACTCCCGCTCGGGAGCCTGTTCAACTGAAAGCAGCTTCGGAAAGTATCTTCGCATACGTTGTGCTATCTCCGAGTTGCTTGGCGCCAATGCAAGGGCAGATACATAAAGATGGGGCGTGCTTCTTGAAGTGGCATCATAAGACCACAGGACGAATCTGTATGCGTCATACGCCGCCGTGCGACAATCTTGCATATGATCCTTGATAACACATTAGCTCCGCAATGGCAAACTTGAGCGAGACAGAATGTTACTTACTGGTATGCGACATTTTATGAGCTCTAGCAAGCTTGTTGGGGCTGCGTTGAGTTTCCCGAGCAGGCTCAGCGCCTCGATCCAGTACAGAAGTCCTTGCTTGAGCACGAAATCGCGCAAACAACCGCCGAGGGAGTCCATATGAGCTTCCGTGACGTGACTGGACCAGTACAAACAGCTGTAATTAAGATGTGGAGGAATCACATCTTGAACTCGCTTGTCTAGATCGGGAACATCTCTGTTGAACCGATCTGAGGTTTCAAGCCCGCAGATGTTGAACTTGAGAGTCTTAGTCATGATCTTAAGACAGCATTCTGCAAGTATTGTATTATGCTCATTAAGATTTACGTGTAAGCCTTGTGACCGGGACCGATTAGTAATATAGTCCATAAACGACGGGTGGGATATGCGGATAGCGCCGCCGAGTTTCTGGTCCACATATAACACTGATGACAGACTTTTCACTACCCGTTCAAGAACTTGTTGCGAAACTCGGTTATTCAATACCAATGTGAGGTCATTGATTGATAACGGGGCTCGCGTTGCAGTCACCACAATAGCTCCGAGGCATTGTAGCATACAGGCTCTGTTGTCTCCAGCAGCGTCGAGCATGCCGGCTTTGATTGTAGTTTTATACAGCGAGTCGATGTCAGCCAGTTGAGAACCATCCAGAACTAGCTTCAAGCGTCCGAGCTGATCTAGTCCGTCCAAGATGAACGTGCAGGCAGTCCTTGCCCAGATGAACAGTCCATTCGCTCGACGAGCTACTTGATCGACCGCATCGTTCGGCCAGTTCTGAACACGAGCCTTGCCACTCAGTTGATCTTGTACAAACACTTCAATGTCGGTTGACGCGTTGTATCCCACGACATCAAAGCTTGTGAACCAATCATGTCCAGCACCTTCGTCTTCAAAGTACTCTCGGATGTCTAGATCCGGGCGGCTCGTAACTATTACCTTCAGCCAAGGTCTAAGCTGGGCCATGTTTCGAAGACATGCAAGGAGCTGTTTCCGGGTCTTGGTGTCTCCGCATTCGTCCAGCGCATCGACGACAACCACAAGTGAGTTCGTTGGTTGCTTCGCCCTGTCTAGACTCTGTAGCGGTTTGCTCACTAGGGAGTCGTATAACGGCTGGATATGTTTTAAGAGTAACTCAGAATCTTCACCTATTACACGGACCACCGCCTCTCGATAAGCCTCCCAGCGTAGCGCTAGTCCATGGACAACTGTTGTAAGAACTCGACGAGGATCACGTAGCTCGGCAGTGTCACGCCTGCAAAAGAAACTGGAAGCAAGAGCATTATGCCGGCCGAGTCGCACACAGACAGACGTCACGATTGAGCTCTTTCCAAAACCAGCTGGCCCGTTGATCCAAGCGAAGCGTGGTCCGGCGTCTGAAGTGTGAGCCCAAGTGGTAAGGTCGTCGATGATGCTCAGTCGAGTTCCAGCGATACACTGTCGGGTAAGGTCGCAGCCTGCTAGGTCGGCCGGGTTGAGCTCCCGTAGCTTTGCGTTCATCCCTAATGGCAATATCCTACTCTGTCAGCATTATTTGGCGCCCTGAAACTTATGGACGTACGCTCAATTTCTCCAGCTCGGAGCGCCTGCACGTTCACCCGGGTGTCGAACTCGCTCCTGAGCTCCTTGAGCCTGGTAATATACGCTTGAGATTGTTCTTGCGCTTCAGAGTTGATTGTAGAACGCCAGGCCCGCTCTAAGCTCCAATGATATATAAATCAATGCACGCTTGCCAGCGTGTAACTCTTACCGAAAGAACTGCGCGGTCTGTAGTTTAGGATAAACAACGACACATCCTCGATTAGGTTCAGCATGTCCGTCAGAGTCTCCTTAAGGTTGTCGTCGGCCAAGCTTTTGATGGCTGTAATTGATGGAATCATTCTAGCTAGACTCCTCACTAGCTCGCCAAGTTCCACGTCTTGCTTTTCCTGCTGTTCGAGGTGCTATGTGTATTACGACGAAAGGATCGTTCACCGTCTCGCATACCATACTGTAGTTCATACGTACCTCCCAAGCTTTTGTGCAAACTGAAAATACTACATTTGCGCCTCCCGTTGGATCAAGCTACACGCATAGCCAATGAAATCTTGAGAACCGAATTGCGCTAGCAAAATTGGTACTCACATCAGCCATGATACCTCCCAAGTCAAGAAGTGCCTTGAAGGCATGTCCAATCCTTCCTGCCCTTTCAAGCAGACCTGGCCGGTTTTCCATACGCTGTACTTTCTCAAATGCTTCGGAGTACGCTTGTTTTGCCTGAGAGAGTATGCATGAGTGCGTAAGTGAACCTCTACAGCAACCTCACCTCCACCTCGCCCATAAATCTCATTAGTACTTTGAACACGCGATTTTTGCACCCTACAACTCGTGTCATCTTTCAAGGTGGCGGTAATGATGCTTTCGAGAGGATCCATACCTATCGATACCCCATCCATATTCAGCACCTGAAGGATATTGTACGTAGCCTTCTCCACTGGATTTGTGATCTTCAACGGATGTATTTCTGTTATTTGCAGTGTGATAGTCGAGTCTTCAGAAACGTCACTAGATGGCACCGACGCTTAGTGGTGGAAGGTAAATACCAAGCGCCTAGGCTAGCCACTTACCATGGCAAAGATAGATTGGTCCACGACAGCGCCTGCCCCTTCTTTATCGGGGGCAGCTTGTGAGTCCGAATGTCGTCCACCTGAAGCTCGATGACAATCTCATACGCCGACCTTTCTGGCTCAAAGTTAATTTCTGTTGTGATATATTCAGCTACGGTAACATGTACATGAATACGTGGAATGGAATGTACCTTGAAGATGCTGGCGTATCCGCCGCTTGTCTCCGAAAGTCTGAGACGCCATTGCTGTGGTGGTCAGTAGATGGGTCCCTGTAAGCGCCCATATCTGCTTCCGTTGGCCAATTTAGGCCCGCCAAGAGAAATGAATCGCCCAAATTACCGCGATCGGCCCACCTCAACCGCGAGAGGGCAAACCGCTCGCCCCGAACCCTCGAAACGCGATTAAAGCGTAGGCGATTTCAAGGCTCGAGGCGTACAATCAGTCGTGTCAAGCTGAAGATAGCGCGTGGTCCGAGTTGATTGCTGCGTATAACTCGCAGCAGGCGACGGTCGTTGCTGTCCTTGCGGCTTGAGCGAGTGGTAAAACAGATGGAGAGGTCGAGTTGGATGAAGGGGGAGGAAAGACGTTGAGCTCGTTCAGGGGATTTAAAGGGCGCTGAGGAAGTGAGGGGGGGACGAGATGGACGGGCCGAGTGATGGAGAGAGGGAGATGGTGGGACAGATGAAGTCATTGGAGCCCGAGGTGCGTTTAATTTGATGCCGTGGCACGTGGAGTGAAGAGGATAGACTTTCGAAATGAGAGTGTTGAAGGACCCTGCTTCCTGTGTGAGCAAGTGTGTTTGGCTTTGGTACTTGGTAGGTTTGAACTGAAGGAATCATAGTTGCTGTAGAAGTTAAGTTTATATCAAGTTTAGTAGACGCTATATATATTCGCCCCGCTCTTAGTTGCTCCAGACAACACCCTGGAGCGCTCTGTGTCGAGCTATAGTTGCGGAGAACGAGGAAGAACTAGGCGATCAAATTGATACCTTTCATATCGCTCTGGGAATGTTCTGGTGTATGTGAGTTTCCTGTCAGACGTGTGCTTCTCCATCTTATTTCGAGCCTCGTAGTGGTAGGAGCCGACCAATCATTCTCGTCTAGAGGTTCTCCTTTGCCTGGCCTATAATTCGCTAGGTGATATCACGACATACTTATGAACACCAACTTGTGGCCACGACGGAGCTGGATGTGTTGTCTAATGGAAGAGATGGGTGCGGGATGTCGCAATACTCGAGATACGAAACGTATATTTCCTGGGCTGGGCTCTGATCGTGCACACGCACGCCCCGGCTGATCGGTCGCATATTTTAATATCATATCTGATCGGGTGAGCCGGTCTTGTGGGGTTGTGGTGCCGGAGGAATCGTCAACTCGAGCTCAGATCGGTAAAATACCGCGCACGACGGAGAAGTTGGCATAGCCGCAGCGCTTGAGGCGGTGTTCACGAGGTAAGAGCGACACTGGCACAGTGGCTCCTTTGATTACGAAAAGCTGAAGACATCCTATTTTGTTTCCTATGGAACGCAGATAGCCCATGACAAGTACTTTAGATTAGAAGTTGAGGTAGGTTATGTTTGAAAAGCAAACAAAAGTACGTCACAACTCTTAAGCCCACTATGTGTATAAATTACTCGTAAAGATGATTGAAACGCAGTCGGCTTAAACGTTCATGTTGTTAGTAGGGGCAGTGCTTAGCACGACTATTCCATCGCATTCGAAGCATCTTCCATCAAGATTCCTTGATATCTTCGGGCGGTTTTATTTATAGATGTCCGCTGCGCATGCGGCGGCACTACGATTTGCATCTCGACAATCTGCCTGTTAGAAAACCTCCACATCTTTTCAAGGCATATATATTTGAGCTGTAGTGGGTCAAATATAGCACATGTTTCCCGTTCTCCACTAAGCGTTCCGTGCTAGCACAATGTCTAACGACCCCGCAACTTCAACCGCTCTCCCCCAGGCCCTCCTCGACCGTCTGGACCCCGAATATCGCACATTTGTTGAAACCCAGCCCCCATCTCTTCGCATTCCACTTCATACCCTTACTTGGTCACCCGTGTTCCGTGGGGTACCAGGAGTTCCACCTCCAGACCTTGGCCAAGGCTCTCCTGTACCAGTGGGGTCAACACGCACAATTGAGCTGTATGGCGGCCGGTTCTCGGTGCGCGTGTTGACACCCGAAGGCGAGAAGCCAAAAGAGGGGTGGCCTGTATTGTTATTTACGCATGGTGGAGGGTGGGTCATGGGGACCGTACAGACTGGTAGCCCATTCTATACAAGGGCCTGCGTCGGTGAGTGAATCGTATGCACCTCAGGAGTTTCTTGGCGAAAGTAATTTTGATTTGAAATAGAGGCTAAATGCGTCGTAGTCTCCGTGGATTATAGACTCGCACCCGAAAATCCGTTCCCAGCCGCTATCGATGATTGCTTCGATGCACTACGCTGGATAGTTGGACCGGGAAAGGATGAGATAGGAGCTGATACATCCCGTATCGCGGTTGGGGGACTTTCAAGGCAAGTACTCTCTAAGAGTTTAATGTGAATTCAATTGATGCTGGAATGATGCAGTGGTGGAACGCTATCGGCTGTCCTCGCTCAACGCGCTGCTCGTCATGGAATTCCTCTCGTTTTGCAGATCGTCTATACGCCGCTCACCAATGCAACGTTTACTGCGGAGGATCGCGCAAACTGGCCGCCTTCAATGCAAGAGCATGAGCATGTGTTTGCCCTCCGTGCCCTCGATATGCTTTGGCTTCGAGACCTTTACCTTCCAAATCCTGAGGACCGTGCTCTACCGGACGCCTCACCCCTATTGCAAGACGACCCGAAGGTTTATCAAGGAATGGCTCCTGCGTTTGTGGGCGTAATGGAGTTTGATGTGTTACGGAGTGAGGCAGAAATGTATGCAGAGAAGATGCAAAATTTTGGCGTCCCCGTGACGCTAAAAGAGTACAAAGGTGTGCTTTCACGACTTGTGTTCAACGAGAACACCCGCTAACTGGCTCTTTAGGTGCTACTCATTTAACTGTGGCGGCAGACAGGGTGAGTTGCTCGTCAATTTGGTAAATTGTATGTTACTGAACGTGGTCACTAGGTTTGCCAAGTAGCACGCGATATACGTAATGATAAAATAGCGGCCCTCAAGGCAGCATTTGCCAAGTAGAGTGCAACCAGTAGGCTATGGTAAACTTAGAATACGAACACCATACGTGAGTCGTAGATAAATCTTGAACAAGTTCACAATCAAATATAAGTGCAATTTTCATGGGCTGTACCTGTTCTAGACGCTGTGTTATATTCGTCGACCTCATAAATGAGAATGCTTTTCGAAATTAACAGACTCTAACAGGAGTTCAGCGCGTTTATGTCTCGGCTAGGCCAGGCACTGGCATAGATTATGTTTTGCTTTATTCATTTGTTAGAACATGTTTGTAGGTTCCCATATTATCGTACTAGTTCCAAGCAAGATGTCCACTTAAGGACACTTTACCTCCAGATTTTCAGGAAATTAATTACAATCAAACTCTTATCACGTGAGTCGGGGAGCGGCAAAACAAAGCTTGGATGACGCTTGCACCACGTAACCTCGACCTACGCTACATTCCCTCTACTTTGTGTGCTCCTGTAACCACTGTGATATTTGATATCCTTGGTGCAGGGAAGAACGATACGCCGAACCTGCTCACCTCGAGGTTAAAGTGGTAAACTGCCCAGAGTTCCACCTAGCCCAGGTGATGAACCATGTTCCAAGTCTTTGTTTTACTACTCAGTCACGCATCCGCTTACGACCACTTGCCAAACCACGAACTACTCTAGCGCAAAGCTTCTGGAACAAACCTAGTAGCCATCTTCACGCTATTGCACAACTTGCGCATCGTTAGATGGTCGTCCAAACTCCTTACGCTGGCTGCGGCTGTTATCTTAGACAAGCACCAGCCACGTTAATATGTGAAGAACTATTGTTTCTTCCTTAGGTCTTCATTATACATGAGCTTGAACTACTACGAGCGCGATACTACCCTCACCTTACTCGCTACTTTACTTTACGACCCATATGTTATACCTTGGACCACTGTGCTATACTATAAATAACTAGAAGTTACCTACGAGAGCCCTCAATGCCTCTATCGTCAATTTGCTTTCTAAGGCGAGAGCTAGGTTCTGGTTGTCGTAGGCACTCTGCGACAAAATTGGCCTTCTATTATCTACGCGTTGTCACGCTTGTATCCCGCCTTTCAGCTTGCTATTGTGATAAATTTGCTTTTCCTGAAAACACCTCCGTAGCATGTCCAAGATCATCCGAGGTTTCTCCCGAGGTAATTGAGAGTGGCCTGAAGTTCCCTAAGCTCAGATTATGAGAGCCAATCGGCTGTCATACCTTGCCTTATGCGATAATTTGCCGACAGAGGTAGCATATAAATACGAGGTAGAGTTCCTGTATAATTTTACCTCTCACCAACTCGTGTAACCCCAACATGCCCGATAGTTCACAGACTCTTGCGCAGCCTTCGATTTCAACTACTATACCCGAATCCATTCTCGAAAGGCTTGATCCCGAGTATCGCAAATTTGTTCTCTCCTTGCCTCCCCCTCTCAAGCCAGCACGAAACCCTCCTTGGAGCCCAAAGTTTAGGCAAACTGAAATTGACGAGCCGCCTGAGCTTGGGGAGGCACCCGGCATTCCGGTCGGATCCACCCGCACTATTGAGCTTGGGGGATTTTCAGCAAATGTATTGGTCCCTTTCGGAACTCGACCCAAGCGTGGGTGGCCAGTGTTGATATGGGTGCACGGAGGCGGATGGGTCTTTGGGCATGCTGATAGTGGGCTATCCACTTATTCGAGGGCATGTGTAGGTGAGTATATCTTACTCTATCTGAGTCTCGTCTGTCGTGCCGGTGTGTTCTTATGCTCTTCGACCGTTAGAGGCTCGTTGTGTAGTAATTTCGGTTGAATATAGGCGAGCCCCAGAACATCCCTTCCCGGCCGCTGTTGATGACCTTTGGACAACTCTTACCTGGGTTCGGAGCGAGGGAAAGCACTTCTTAGATATCGATGCAGATAGGATTGCAGTTGGAGGTGCCTCAGCGTGAGCCCACTATCTGTCGCGTCGTTTGTTATACTGAGTGTGAGATACATAGTGGTGGTAATCTTGCGGCTGTACTTGCTCAGCGTGCCGCATCCGCTTCCCCACCAATCCCGATCGCTCTTCAAGCTCTTATGGTCCCAATCACGGACTGCACTTTTGCTGAGGATAACCGCTCGCACTGGACGCCGTCGATGGTTGAATATGCCGATATATATGCGCTACGTGCACTCGATATGATTTGGTTCCGGGACTTATACATACCAAACGTTGCGCACAGGCGGCTATCGGATGCATCACCTTTATTGCAGGAAGACGCGTCTGTCTTCAAAAATCTGGCGCCTGCTTGGGTTGGTGTCACTGAATTAGATGTATTGAGAAGCGAAGGAGAAGCGTATGCTGAAAAGATGAAAACACATGGAGTGCCTGTCACACTTGCGATATACAAAGGTATGTCTTCCTACACTATTGTCATGACGGAACATAAAACGAGACCATTCTAGGGGCAACACATCTCACACCAGCCGCGGATAGAGTGAGTCATTGCATGCTAGTATAATACATTGCCTGCTAATTCCGAATGTTGCGTCACAACTAGGTTTGTGCCTTGGCGCGAAGGATGCGAAGTGACCAAGTTGAAGCGATCAAAGCTGCTTTTTCCGAGTTGTGAGAGGAATCACAGGAGAGTGCATAATACTTGAATGGTATTGTGAGCTATGCCACCTACCAGTTCATGAATCACAACCTGACCCCGTTGATTGGGGATGAGTTACAAATGAAGGGGCGATACGGTACATTCTTGTATCAAGAATCAACTGGCATCAATCGCGGCAGAAGATCTATGACGAAAGAGATGGCGAAGAAGCCATCTACCGATAGGCGAGCCTACTACATATATCATCGCCCGTTCGTGGAGCATCCTGGCTCCCAGCTACCTCGACTGTCACTCTCAATCATCGAACACCTCTTGGAAACACCATGAATCATATCGATCCACACTCAAATGATCCAACAAGGATCCATCCTGATATATTGAAAAGACTCGATCCTGAATATAGGGATTTTGTTCTTTCTCAGCCTGCATCTTCCAGAACCCCACTTTACACATTGAAATGGAGCTCGGAACTTCGCGAAATGGTCAATTCAAGCACAGCCGGGCAGGAAAAAGCTATTCCAGTCGGGACGATAGAAACTATTGACTTCGGAGAATTCTCGGCACGAATAGTTGTACCCGATGGTGAACCTCCAAAGGATGGCTGGCCAGCATTGATATATCTGCACGGAGGGGGGTGGTTGTTTGGGACGGCTCAAACTGGAGAGTCATTTTATACGCGCGTCTGTATGGGTATGTGGAGCTTAATTTTGATCCTTCTTTAGCTATTGACGCATTGTCAGAGGTGCGATGTGTTGTTGTGTCGGTCGATTATCGACTCGCACCAGAGTATACCTTTCCAGCAGCACTTAACGACTCGTGGTCTGCTCTTTTGTGGGTGATTGCAGAAGGTGGAGTGAAGTATAGAATAAACAAGGATCTTGTGGCAGTATGCGGCTACTCATCGTGCGTTCTTCTAACATAACTATTAGTTTTTGCTAACTCGAGCGGGCAGAGGCGGGACTCTTGCTGCTGTCCTGGCTCAGCGAGCAACGACTTTGCGCCCCCCGATTCGCTTGCGCGCACAAATTCTCCTTATGCCGCTGGTAGATCTTACCGCCACGTCCGACCCTTCGACTTGGTCACCGTCTATGCGGGAATATGCAGATGTATTCGGACTATATGCGCGGGATCTGCTCTGGTCTCGTGATCTGCATACCCCAAACGTCAGTGACCAAATCCTCCCGGACGCATCGCCGCTACTTCAAGAGAAGCAGGAAGCATTTGAAGGAATGCCAAAAGCATGGATTAGTGTCGCCGAGATGGACGTATTACGAAGTGGAGGAGAGTTTTACGCAAAGAAACTCAAAGAACACGGCGTTCCAGTGGAGCTGAAAACATATTACGGCGAGTGGAGTCGAATTATAAATCATGCCTCCTAAAACTGATAGTGCTAAGCAGGAGCAGCCCATCTTCTTATACAGGCTGACGGGGTAAGTAAATATAACGGTCGAGTTATAGGAACAAGTTTGCTAAGAGTCAGAAAGGTTTGCGAGCTTGCTCGTAAAATACGAAGAGACCAAATCGATGCCCTCAATATTGCGTTTGCCGACTGATCCCGCACTAGTTAAGACTTGCCGAATCATGCATGTCATCTTTCTCTATTACAAAGCACTAAAAGTAACTTGCTCGGCTGACTATGGTGAAATCCAATAGGGAAACGAAAAAATTACAATACACAAAATGTAGTATAGGAGTTCAATCAGCTATGGAAACATCAGGGGGTTAGTGCTCTTAGTCTGCATCTCGGGCTGCACGGATCATTACTCCCTAGGATTCAATAGAGATTACCAATGAGCTTCGGGGCCTTATGCATCAGAAGAGAAACTCACAATATCAAAAGCGGAAAGATAGGGTAAATTTCTCCAAATGCTTCAACCAAACCAGAGCGAACCTTGTCTACGCTTATCTCCTTGAAGAAACACGCTTCTTTGAGAGTTTCTAAAACTCTCAAGCAGAAATCACGAGACCCACGGTGCGTACTTGGAAGACGAAATCGACGGTGATGCACATACACCAGATGAAGAATTTCGTGTAGGGTTGCGCCTTGGTTCATCTCAAATTTGCCCATTCGTGCTAGATGGTATTCCCCACTGGCAAAGTTTGCTTCGAACCCTTCCAATGACGCTGGGAAGACCACTGGTTTGAATTCGCCCAAATCAGCTATGAGCTGCATATGCCAGGCGATTTTGGGACTGGTAAAGACTAGAAACCAGTTGCGAGGCCCGTTGGTCAGATATGGACCACAGATATATGCGCCGGTGATAGGCTGTTTCAGCACCTTGGCATCGACTCGACTAAAGAAAGCGAGGAGGTCGGCGGGAGTGGTAAGAGACATGCTGATATAGAGCAGTAGATTATCAACAGGGTGGTGTGCAGGTAGGTCCCCGAGTGGGTGTGAATGAGCTGGAAAAGAGCAAGTCCGTTTTATACACAGGCCTATATTGTTTTAGCAATTATTTACAGCAAACGCATTTGCCCAGCTAGGTTGCTGATGTAAGGCTTGCCACAAGATAGGCAACTAGGACTCATAGCCGCAGTGAACTTTGCAAGCGGAGTCTAGTTAGTTGCGTTTATGCTATGTGATATCCGCTGAGAGACTGTAGCAAGTCAGGTTCGCTATTACGCTAGGCGCTCATACATTTGTCCTAATATATGCACGATCTCACATGAGGGCGAGCTGAAGCCGGACGTCTCTCACGCTGCCTCGATTTCAGACAAATCAAAGCCCTTTATGAGGAAGTATGATTGGTGAGTTTTGGTACGGCGTTGTTGGATGTTGTTATTCCTACGTAATCGAAGCATTGTCCTTTGTCCCTGTGTTGACAGTCTCAGCTTGATCGCCAAGGCAATGTGCTCTAAAGGTAGGCATTGGCGAAGATGTGGCGGTTAACTCGAATGGAGGATATAAATTAATCCCGACTCAAAGGAGGTCCAGCAGTCATCCTAGGCTTTTAATTCAACCTGGCACCATGTCGTTGAAATTTCTGGTGGGATAGATTGTTCTATCTTTCGAGCACGCCACTGCTAAGTACACAGCCATAGCGGACTTTGGGGCTCGGCTGTGGCCCAACAAAGGTTACAACAACCCAACCTTGCCATTCACGTATTCAGCTACCCTGCTCGCAGTATCCCAGACCACATCAGGGAGATGAGTTAGTGATTATGACAGCGAAATGTTTCTTGAGGTTGTGACCAGGTTATGACACGCATAAGATCGAGTTGCGTGGTCACACCATGTCCGTGTAACATTTGGAGTTGTCACCACTGCCTGATCCTTTGTCTTCCTGTATATGTTCCTGTTCTACCCTGTGTTCCTGCACTGTGTGCCGCGTGGTTT
>WSLO01000616.1:0-14192 GCA_019677385.1 Ceratobasidium sp. 392 | reverse complement strand
AGGTATTTGAAGGCGAAGGAGGATGGAAGGGGGTATGAAGTGAGCGAGGTAGCGAGGGCGGTGTTGAGGAATGAGAAATGGAGGGTGAAGACGGCGAAGTGGGGAGCGGTAGGTAAGCTGGTAAGGAAGGCTGTGATGGTGAAGGCGTGAGGTGACGTGGGTGGTGTGTGTGGGACTGTTCTCGATTTCTCTCGATTTCTGTTGTCTCATCTCGGCTTTGTTTCTTGATTTCGCGTGTCCTGCTTCTACTCCTCTCTCTGTTTCTTTTTTCTACCGTTTTATCTCCCTTTTCTACCTCCCTCCCTCCGTCTTTGTTTGGTAAGTTTCTCTTCATGGTAAGCTATATTCCCTTTTAGGTAAGTTTCGGCAAGCCGTTGCCCCTATTCTTCGTTGGCGCTTCGGAATATTTATTCCCTTTTCCGGTAAGCCAATTCATTCCCTCCAAAGATTTCTTATTTATAATTCTCTACCTTAGGCTCATTCTGGTGGGAGATGGGAGGGAGATTTGGACAATTCAGAATTTGGACTCGGACTCGGACTCAGATTTGGATTTGGACTTGGACTCGAACTTGTACTCTCGGCTTGGACTCTGGACTTGTATTCGGACTGGACCTTTCTTGTTTTGCTCTTCCTTATTGCTGTGTTTTGTAGGCTGCGACGTTGTACGATGAGATGGTTGGGATTGGGAATTCAGTTTGGTTCAAGGACTCACTACAAGCACCTTTATAGCGAGATCTGTAACATCTGCAACGTAACTCACGCATACAGTCATGATTATATCTCCGAAACTTCGTCAAATACATATTAAAGGTAATTTCATGAACCTTACAAACTGAAGCGAAGCATTTATCCTCTGATTGTGTTGTATGAGTTCGTAATACAGTAATGTGGGAGCAACTGAACCAGAAATGCTATTGATTCTAGGCCGATCAAATGTTTCGTACAACTGTTTTGAGCGGAATGGGCTGGGATACGGGGTTACTATAATCTTGAAGTATGGTTTGATCTTAGCTAGTGATTAGGCAGTATCACAGTAAATGGTATAACGCCACCAATTCGACGTCTCTACATGCATCGATAAAAGCGTCGATTTTACAATAAATAAGCAACAAATTCAAAGCTATCCCAAAGCTGTTGAGCGATCATTTTTGGGTCATCCAACATACCAATGCAAACTCACTCAACTCAATGGCGCGGTCTGAGATTGGTTAAAGGAAGCAATACTTGCTGATATGGTGATATGTAGGGGGTCCTAAACTGAGTATTCGGGAACAAGACATGAAGCACGGATTCAACGATGTGAGCTAGGTCGACGAGAAAGTTATGTATCAATTCAGACATACTATGAAGCAACTGCAATCAAAGTTACACTGCGCATATATACTGCTTCAGGCCTTCATATGCTCCTTCAAAAACTCCCACAGCGCATTCTGATTCTTATAATCGTGATGCACAATGCTTACAAGCCACCTGCTCTTTCCGACCTCTTCGATCAGCTTGCGTGACGGCGAGTCCGGCGGGTAGCATAGTCCGAAGTCGTTCCAAATCATAAACGCGTCGTCCTGTATGAATTTTAGCAAGTTAGTCATAGGGCCGACAAAAAGGAGCAGGTAGATGAATTACTTTCCATGCCAGGAATGAATCCCGGTCAATGATAGTTGGTTGAGCAACTTCCTGTCCAGGAAAGACGCCCCATGTGACGGCGTTACTCCCATCGTCAGCTATATTCGTCTCGAACCCGTCCTAGATTTCTCGTTAAATCAATATCCTAATTCCTTTAGACCCTTCACGCGACCTACTCACCTCGCTATCCCCAGCAAAATATGTCACCCATCCATCTCCAAATTGCTCCACAGCCCTCGCCAACCGTCCAACCAGCTCCTGCTCGCAGAAGAATTCTACAAACGCCTTCTGAAACACTCGACCTCCGCGAGGGCCCCACCCTACTACCGGATCGCTCGATAGTACGGCGTCGACCGCCGGTTGAGATGCGACGGTCCAGAGACCATGGGATGTCAAGGTGAGGAGTTGGGAAATAATAGATTCGGATTCAGCAGAGAGGGGTGTAGGCGAGAATGGAGTTGTTGAGATTTCGGCACGGAGGTATGAGAGGAAGAGGGATGTTAAGTCTGCTTGGGTTATTGGGTGTCCCATTGCGCGATGGCGGCTTGTGGCTACGAAAAGGCATAAATAAATAGAAAATGGGCAGTAATAATCGTAGTGCTTACCGATACTCCCAAACCCCCTCCATCCCATGGGTCAGCGTTTCCGAAAGCTGGACTCTTGGCGTCCCCAAACCTGCCATTAGGGAAGTCGTCCCAACCTCGAACGAGTGCTTCCGCAGTCGCTATAGATGCGCCTGTACGTGTTTCGGCAAGAGAGCTGGTTGCGTGCTGAGTTGCTTCGGCTGGGCTGATGGTAAAGGTGATAGGATGAGTTGAGTCAGAGGGTGGAGGGAGAACGCGTGGAGATTCTGTCGCGTCCCACAGCATCCAAAGTATGAATTCAGGAGCGGATTGGAAAGGAGGTAAGACGCACGGTGATGATTTGATTAGCTGAGTGCGTCGGAACATGTGTCCATCCAAGCTCGTCCAATATCCTTCGCACACTTTTCTCAAGATTGAGAGTGCCAAAATGAATGCCCTTGACGTCGCCGTCGCTTAGAATGCTTCGAATCATGGTTATGGCCAGATTCACGCCGTATTCTTGTACTAGTTGGTCGTCGTGCTGGGAGGATTTTAGCTTTCGTATGGGAAAATGAAGTTAGGGATCTACGTTAATCGCGTCCAGTTGAGTTTGGATAGGCTCTGGGACAGTTGCATTACAAAGAGCCGTCATACGCGTGAACATGGCGTAGGTTTGGAGAGGCGTAACTCCAGGGATGACGGGTACCATGATACCTGAGTATCGTATTGAGCGGCTAAATACTGGAGGGGACATGTGATACAAAACGCACCTCGAGCTCTAACTTTCCCAAGCCAACTCTTGAACCGATACACATCGTAAAACAACTGCGTGACAATAAATTCTGCGCCAGCATCGACGTTACGCTTGAGGTAGGTTAGTTGTTCGTCTTCTGTTCCGCCGTCGCTGTGGCCGTCTGGGTAGCCTATCACGGAAACAAGGTTAGAGGGTATTTTATCGATAGACGGGACCCACCCGCGACTCCGATGCAGAAATGGCTCGAAGATGTGGGATGTTGCTTGATATATATCACTAGATCCTCAGCATGCTGGAACCGAGGATCTGTTGGGATCCAGTACTCTTCGCCGCGAGGTGGATCTACAACTCAGAGATGTTTAATATCGACGCCACAGTTTCGGCCTGCAGTAATCACCTCCTCGGAGCGCAAGGATAGTGCTAATCCCTCTTTCCATCGCAGTCTGCCACAGCTGAATCCACCTAGTGTTGTATAGTCACGAAACGGAACATACCATCAGAACTTCGTCCACCAGCCCTTTTTCCATATTCGTACACGTCAGGTGAAGAATAGTGTCCAGCCCGTTATTAGCCTGGCAAAATCCGGCGAGCTCAAGGCTTCGGTCGCGGGTAGATCCACCAGCTCCCCATGTTATGCTAACAGCAATAGGTTTGAGATTTGCTAGACCATTGATTCGAGTCAGAAGATTAGAAAAGCCCTGCCAAATAACAAATTATTAAGAATCCAAATCTACAAAATCAATAAATACTCGAATACGCACTTGTTCCGTCCTAGGAGGAAAAAACTCTAAAGAGAAATATGGCGTGTTCGAGGAGTGCCGGGATAGCTTATCCACGAGCTTCACGCCAGCGACAGGTGTGAATTGGTGTAAGAAAACCACTGGTTTCCGTAAACACCCCACGAAGAAAGCTGTCCCCGCCTCGGACAATTGGGCTGTGCAGGTATAGCTCTAGTGGGAGCTCGTGCAATTCTCATCAAAGAGCAAGGACTTCGTATGACTCGCTTTGACTATCAACTGAGCTGTGTGCGACTCATGCCCAGATGTTAGGTCGGTGGGCGAGGGCAGGCTAGAACACTAGGAATTTCTTTTTCGCTTCGAGTAGTTGCAGGTTGAACTGAAGCTTATGTGCTACAAGATACTATTTATGCGGGGTGGTGGCAACTCGAGGTTCAATTCGACACTGAGATTAAATGATGCTTACCCACGGGTCACGTGTACGGTTCCCGCGCCACAGTGTAAGTACACAAACATGCCAGGCATGAGCGTCTCACCACAGAATCAACACCATGACCAAGGGAAATTTGCCTTGCAAGCCTTTGAGTACGATCAGTCGCTACTTCCCATATCGGGCCACAGGACTGATTATACACTTCCAGCTTTTCTCGAACCAGGTCCTGCGTCGGCGATCGGAGAAAATAGACTTAATACCACCGGCAAGAAAGTTTGGCAAGGTCTATCGCATACACCGGTCAGTACACCCTATTTTAACTCCCGATCATACATCTCCTAATGAGGCAATATACCATCAAAACAACTGTTGTTTGGTCTAAATAATCGAACTGAGTGCCCCAGATTCGAACCATCATGACCACCGAAAAAGACAAAGATCATGGGAAGGAAAAGGGGATTCCGGGGGCCAAGACGAGGAGAAAGACAAAAAACCAGCACCAAAGAAGAAACCTGCGAGGCAAGGGTAGAGGAAAGAAACGGAAAAGTTGAGTCCGAAGACAACGATCGAGGCAGTCAGTGGAAGACGAAAGAAACTGGATTTCAATGTTCTGTCCCTCTTCCTTCCTCTCCTACCTCTTAACTCACAGCTCTTACAGCTTCAACGCCACCGGACGTCCGCCACTTCCAACGCGAACGATCCACCCCCCTTGAATGGCGACGCGGTGAGAAATCCGCCTTTGGCCGCCCACCCGATTCAGAAGAACGTCCGCTCCTCATCCCGCACACTAGAGGTATCAAACGACCACCGAAACCGTCTCCGGTCCCGCTCAACAAGAAGCACCGCGCTAGACGAGCTAAATCCGTCAAAGTCAAGACGGAGGGGCAAGACGAGGGCAAGAGTGGATCGGTCGATGGCAATGGGGTGTTTGGTGGACCGAGAGCCGTCAAGGATGGAGTCGATGAGGAGGCAGAGGAACTGGGCGTTGAAATGGGCTTCGTGACCGGCAAGGAGATCGAGCAACGTGAGTCTCGCGTTCTTTGCATAAGAGAATGGTACTGACTAGCTCCTCAGGTATTACCTATCCTGGCGCGCACCAAGTTTATGTATGTCGACCAACAAGCCGTTCCATTTCCAAAGGATTTCCGGAGGCTCGGATTTCTTTGCTGCGGGTGTGAGAATGATACTGGTTAGGGGCAATAAACCTATCAAACCCAGCAAGGAGAACACTTATGTGAGTTTTGAGATACTTAGATCAGAGTGGGTAGGGTGGCTATGCTCGGCGCCACCCGAACTTGATCATTTATCAGACTGTACTGACACATTCCGTCCTGCAGGTATTTTACTGCGTCTCGGGGGCAGCCGAGGTCGAGGCGCACAAGAGCACGTTTGTGATTACATCAGGCGGAATGTTCCTTGCTCCTCGAGGTAAACCCTGCTTCCCATTCATGAGGTTTGTTGTGGCGATCCGACGCTATTCCGATTAACCCTGCCGCCTCGTGCACGCCACATCATATCCTGGCGCCTGTGTGCCCATCACGCATGTTCATTCATACCGTCCCTATGCCTAGCTTGCGCTTGGATTTCGCACCCGTTGTAGCCTATTCCGACAGGAAGCGTGTATACAATCTCCGACGTCTCGCAACGCGACGCATACATTTCTCCGCCTAGTCTCTAAAAGTTCCAGAAAGCACAGATCGACTTCTTTCGATGCCCCGAGAGGCTGGAGCAAAGACCTAGGGTAAAAAGGCCAAGGCTAAGGTTGCGCCTTTGAGGCGATAGGGGTTAGATTCTTAGCGTATAGTATTGGCGTTTTTAGAGTATGGGCTAGCAAAAATCTAGTGTCTCGGCGCTCAAACGGTTACAACAAACCTCTGGCAAAAACGTTTATTGATGACTTACATTGAGCAACGCAATCAAAACTTCCGGAATTTCGGAACGCATACACTCACACTCGGGTTGTCACTACGCTGACTTTAAATTAGGCACCAACCAGGTTCCTCTCGCGAGCTTCAACGCGAGGTCTACACGCAGATGGATTGCTCTTCACCCCTATACCAAACTTCTCAGAAAGCATGTGATTTATCCAACACGTTTCATGAGGCTATGTACACGAGTTCTATTTGATGAGCATCCAGGCGCTCAAGAGGTAAAGGGCAAAAATAACACCTTCGTATTCAAGTCCTCAAATAGCGCGAGGCCTAAGTTCAAGCCTGCATCTACTCCTATCGATCGGATATTCAAGCTCTTCCGTGATTGTATCACCATGACAGCTATTGTTGCGTCTCCTCCTATCTTCTTCGATTTGACGGCAGCTCAACTCAACCCGTCCACACCTTTATATTTTTGCGAGTACTTGATTAGGCTCATTGGGTCCGAAGTGACCACGTTCCGTCGCAATGCCCTTGCGTCATATCATTTTGTTGACACCGCTCATCACGTTGTCGGCGAGCTACGACAGCTCATTGACGAAACCGACCAGGGGGAAATTGAGTCCTTTTGTAAATGGACGGAGGCTCTGGAACCATTAGAGAAGTAAGCACACTTGTTCAATCGGAGCCTACCTGAGCTGAATTTATTATTCTTAGGCTCTTGCTTGATTTTGACCCAAAGGATTTCATCGGCTCGGACAAGCTTGTTGAGGTTTCGGCCCCACTAGCTTGTAAGCAAGATCTGGACCAATGGAAAAATGTCCGCGTCATAACACATAAAAAGCTCCAGTCTCTCCTCGACGAGGATGGTCTAAAAGTGAGCCCTAATTTGATCAATGTCGTCAGGCATCTTGTGTGAATTGCTCTAACATCGAGCATAAGGAACTGGCCGCAGTTCCAAAGGCGCAAGACCTTCAGGATGTACACCGACGTGATGATCAAGCGTTCTTGAACGATTTAGTGTCCGATATCGAGCTGTTGGCTATTCCTGCGAGTCCTACGCCGTACGTATTTGCTTTCGCATGCCAAGTTGAAGACCGTGCTGAAATATCAGAGTTCAGACCTGAGACCTTCAAAACTTTGTTTACAAAAGTTCCAGACCAGGCTTCCACGATCGCGAAGCTGTTTGGTCAAAAAAACATATTTACGAGCGTCAGTCTTATATAACTTATTGAGACTCTCAGTTTATCTTATCTCCCGATTAGGATTCGGAAGTCTTAGTGGTACTTCAATCCACGATGGCGATATGTGGATGGCTTCATTTCGCAACGCAATCGGGTGAAGATAAAGATAAAGATATCACGACTCTGAAGCATATGTGGTCCAACGAGGTCTGCTCGAGTGCTCAAGCGTAAGTCAAGCATCTATACGAGTACGTTGTATCTTGACCAAGCGGTAAAAACAGGCTATTAGAAGGCTTGATAGATCTAGGAGGTGGTCCATCTGGGGAACAAACACAAATAGGTCCGGTCCAAGAACTATATCATACATTTATCGATCTCGCCTTTGTAAGTTCCGTATCACTGGTGGCGCTTCGAAGCTGAATTGACTGGATTTTAAAGGGTATACCCGACGTATCATGCGTCGATTTGATAAAATTACTCAGTGACATCGGGCGAGCCTACCACGCTCAAGCATTGGCGCTCATCGCGCTCTGTGACGAAGCTGTGAAGTACAATGAAAAACAGCCCGCGAAGGACTCACAGCGGGTGAAAGATATTGGGCAGTAAGCATGAACTTCCCTCTAACACGGCCTCCGCAGCAAGCTAACCTTCTTCAAGAGCGCTTGATCAGACTTCGAAGGCACTCACCAAGGCCGCTGAGACTGCCAAAGAAGGTGTAGGCGCTTTGGGTCTACCACAGTGGGTAACGCATAAAGAAGGGGATGACTTCGACAAGGACGAGTGCTCGGTACAGTTTCAAACAGCAATGGCCACTATTGTTGAGACATTTAAGAAAATAGGAGTCAGTTCATTTCATCCTACGGGTCCGAGCTACCTGACCAAACCGTTCACCACAGGTAGCTACGGCGGTTCAGCGCAAAGAAGATTTTGCGACTGCCTTGAAGAAAGATAAGGAGCTTACGAACAAAGCGAACGATCGGATGGTATGTGGATTAGCGTCCATAGACTCCGGTCGCTAACAAGCGATGCTAGGTGGCCATCAAAACCCCTGAAAAGACTGTCAAAGTGACCGTGAATGTACTTAAGCCAGACGGATCAAGTCTCCTGGATCCACCTCACACAGGTTTGAAATTGGCTATGGTCGCTTATTCAATGGCTAATTTTTACTTTTAAAATAAGTTCAAGTAGGAGGCTGGACCCTCGTTTCAGCGATCGAGTGGGGTGTCTCTAACATCCCCGAAGTCAAGGGCGAGTTGACGGGGAAGTTTACTCACTTTAAACTGGATGATAGAATCATCGCTAAACATAAAAGCGTTGGTGAACTGGGCCCTACGGGCACACTTGCCTTGGTTATGGCCATCGCCGACAAGCCGATGCCCCAGGCAAATGGGCGTACGTCCCCTGGGAACTAGTAAACGGGTTGAATGTAATTATAGTGCTGCTTGAAATTGCCTATAAAAAAGGCAGGTTTGATAAATCAATATGCTTCATCTCTTCTACAGTTATGCACTGACATTTTTCTCGGCTGTTTGTACACCTCAATGTCTCCCGTCAATGAAATCGATTTATTGTATGTAGCTTAGCCAGCGAATGGTTAGATAGCGTCAAGTGCTCTAGTCATCGATGTTTTAGAGGTAGCGTCAGTCTCGCAAACCTGAAATTGAAGTACGCCTGCTGAGATCTAGGGCAGAAAATATTCGTGATCTGTCAATGATGCAGTGACATGAAACCTACAAATTGTGTCGTATATGAAGTACATATAGGTTAACAGGAAACAAAACCACTTAGGAGTGCAAGAGGACCAGGAAACTAACGGCCAAACTGGTAGCAGGCCGAATGTACTCATACAGTACAGCGGAACCCTTTGATTGTGAAGTTGATGGTCAATTTAACATTGGTGGATTATCAGTGCTTGGAGGGATCAATCAGCACGCGCAAACGGTATGAAAAGCGCTCACGTGACGGATCTCCCAAGCCGGAGTGGTTTGTGGCCGTACAATGAAAATAATAGAGAGCGCATATATAAAGCTTGTAATCAAGCGAAATGTCGCGCAGGAGCGAAAAAGAAAGCTACATGGTAGAAGTCAGCCCTATCCGAGCTTTAACCTCCTCAGTAATATCTCCGTCAGTCAGCGGGGCTTCTGTCTCAACGGATTGGTCAAACTTGACCGAATCTACAGCAGAAGTATCGACGCCAATCTGTTATAGGGTGGCTTGCAGCTTTGATTGAGCCGGATCCCTGGGAGTAGCGGAAGTGGGAGGGAAGAAGTCCGGAGGCCAAATGCCCGTATGGCGCCAGCAACTTGATATCGTGCTGGGCTTAGCCGAGTCCTAAGCTCTAGTTGCCAGCCGCATCCCTTCCAGCTGGTCGATGCGATACATGTTCTCATGGCCAGCAGCGTCACGCTCGATTGCCTTCTCAAGAAGTCCGCTATGGTGGTGCGCTTCGAACCACCGTGATCCCAGGATCCACATTAGCAAAAGCAGTTTCTTCTTGTGGATGCTTTAAAGCACCGAAATCACCAAACGCATCTTCAAGACAAGCCCAATTTCTCAACCAGTTTAAAGTGCTTCAAAGCTTTCAGTCTTGATTTCAAGGTATACATGGCTTGCTTTAAAGTCCTGTTGAGCATCGTTAGGATGCTTTCAAGAATTTTTAAGTGTCTGTTTCATGCATTTAGAGCGTCACAGGCATGGGTTTTGTCTATCCAATTTTGGATAGCTTTTGCAACTTATTTGCGACGCAGCACCGATTAACCAAGAAGCAAAACATGTTAACATTTAGTTGTACAGCTGATTCGGTAATTCTACATGTGACTATGAATTCATAATCGGTCTTAAGGTTAGAGTGCTGGCAATCGCTCTATTGGAATTAAACTCGGTCTGTAGCGCGTGATCGGGACACCCGCTCATCGAGTCCTGTGAACAGATCGGTATTGACGGAGACGGTATGGCGTGGCCTTCCACCTCGTATTCGGGCGGTGGACGAGAGACGAGTCGAGTGAGGTGTGGCGGGATGCGTGATCGACACGCCGGTAGTCGAGAGTAGTGCCGGCGTTTGCTTGGGCGCTGGTGTCGGTTCGTTTGGGCGATTGTCGAGTCGGTGGGAAGCGAGGGCGATGTTCAAAGTAGAGAAAATTTCCGCGGCTCGGCACACGTTAAAACGGCCGTGGGTGTGCCAAGTCGGTTGGGTTAAACAATGGTGCACGCTGGTGCCAAACCGACGTGTCTAGGAAAGCTGGGTGCGCACTGGGCGCCGGATTCGATCGGCCTCGGCCAATCGAGCGTGATTGAGGCGTTAACTGACCGAGAGGGGCCGAAGGCGTCGCATCGGTGGCAAAGTGGCGTGAGGGTGGCACGACGCGGATTCCGCGTCGGTTCTGTGTCTAGCAGAGGCAGGTATGTAAGCATACCTGTTGGTGTTAGCCTCGGTCTGAGTGTGTCCGAGACACTTACTGGCAAGCATGGGAGCCCAGAAGTAACATCTACGCTGTGGTATTGGCGAGGTGCCGTCACAGGATGCTCACCGTTTTTGTACCGGTGGTCGATGAGCGAGGGTAGACGAGGACAAGTATGGCGGAGTGATTCGTCGTGTCGGTGGGCGAAAGCAGCGCTAATATTCAAGGCAATCATCAAAGTGAGGGGCCTGCGCGAAGCGCGGGCGGTTTCCGCAGGCTCAGTACACGCTGAAACGGTCGTGGACAAGTACACGGTGCACCGTGAGCGTGTCGAGTCGCTCAGGCCAAAAACATGGCGTACGCCGGCGTTAGAGCGGGGTGTCGAGGAGAATGGGACGCGCAACGTTGTGCGTGCGATACAGTCAGCCTCGGTCGTTTCGACATAATCGAGGCATTAACTAACTGCGAGATGGTCTAAATGGCCCCAAGCAGCGTCGCATCGACGGGGGCGATAGCGAGGCGTTTGACGCGTTAGACCCAGCAATTCCAAGAAGTGGTTAATTAGATATAGGTGCGGATGAATCGAATTAGACGCAAAAGACGGCAGGAGTCCAATCGGTTCGAACTCTTGGGGAAGAGCGATCCGTTCACTACGGGGGATTCGGCATTTTTTCTACAGGCTAAACATTCATCCAGGTCCGCTTCCTTTGTCGTTTACTCGTTTTTTCCGCGTTTTGCTCAAGTGAAAATACACAAGCCTCCGTAGTGGGTGGAATGAGGTCACGTGAGCAGAAACCAACGCTTGGTGGCTGTTCACTCTTTCCTAAGCCGGCCACTTAAGTTCTTAACACCCAACGGGCACGGATGCCTCGACACTTGCCGACACTGTGAAGGGCCCGAATCTGATAGGTGAGGCGCTATCACTGTGACTTCACTACTGGATCTATGCCTCGTCGCCGTCGAATTTGTGACTCGAAGCATGATCCGTCAGAGTTATCGACCGTAGACGAAACCCTTCACTAGGTCGGTTCATGATTACTATTGTTCGAGCTACAATCAGTCTCCTGGAATATTTTTGTGCGCTATTTGGTCGGCGCATACTAGCTATTGCCGTTGGGATGAGCGTTGTCGTTGATGGCTGTCTTGGCATCAGAGACGATCATACGCAACTCCAAGTTCTTCTGGTTTACTTTCACCAGCGATCCAACACTCTGATCAGCCGAAACATACTTCCAATCAGAAGATGACCCGGCAATCTTTTGCTCGAACTTGAAGTCCTTTCCCGTGATTTGACCCTTCAAATCTGATTTTTGAGCAGCACCCCAGCCTAGGACAGAGAGAAGGGTCGAGCGTTGCACTTTGACTGCTTTCACAATTATTATGGGGCTTCACTACTCGCGCGAGAAGGAAAACGAACTGGCAAGGACCCCTAGATCGCTTCCTACCCCTTTGACTGGCTGTACTTTCACATCCACATCGACAAGCTGAGTTTTATCAGCCGCGAGGAGGTCCTTTATTCCGCAGTCAATCAATACGCTGGCACAATCTTTGGACAATCAATAGACTCACTCCCTTAATTTTTTTGATCCTATCTCGTGCAGCAATCATTCGGCTCTTGTCTTGGTCCACAGCCTTTGCTAGGCGTTTCTCGTAGATCTTCTCAGTATCACTTGTATCAATCTAATTCGACAGACAATCTCTGTTCTTAGTACGCTCTTAAGGAATGTTGGGCTTAGGCTTACCCCCAGCTCGCTAGAAAATCCCTGGAGAGCGGCGGCCGTTTCCGAGAATATCGTAGCGCATGTGTGCGTGTCGTACGTGGTAGAATCGAAGCTAGCTAAATTGGACACTCCAAAGGCACCTGCGCTCGCATTCAGCTTTTCGGTCACCTCTTTGAGCATATCCAAAGTTTTGTCGCAGGCGCTAAAGATTATTTCGGCCAATGCTCAAGGGGAGGGGGTGATTTAACGTACTTTTGAATAACAACGTAGTGATGAGCATTCTTCCCTGTCTGCATGTTTTGGTAGTGTTTGACAATTTCGCGGCAGATTTTCGCCATCAACAACGACTATGCATGATAGGATCGTCCAATCTTGGCGACCTGGCTCATAAGCTCGCGGTAGGACGCCGGAAGGTCTTCTCCGGCCTCGGCCTATGAGCAAATTCTTAGTTTGGCGCGCCAAGTGGCTGGAAAATGAGGGACAAAGACTCACCAGGAGTAGCTCCAAGAATGTCATATACTTTGCCCCAACATCATCAAGCTGCTTTTCTCCTTTACACATATCTATGACGCTCCCGATGAGTCTTGGTGGGTAGTCAGAAAATAGGATAACATACGGCGCCTTCTATGAAAACTCACAGCTTCGCTTCTAAGCAGACTGCCTTGGAGATCAAATATGTTTGCGTCTGCGCGGGGACTTCTTGATTTGATCCGAGCTGTAAGAAACCATAGACGGCCATCGTCGACTTGATAATCACATCTTCCGACCCCTAGAGCACAGACTTGTGAGTTCCGAGACTGTTTGAACCAGTACGGATCTACTCACTTCAGGAAGACTATCCGCTTGGCCAAACAATATTACGATCTCACTAACGCCGCTCAAGATTTCACGTAACCAAGCGTGCTGTTTATCGGGACTACGATCAAGTGAGTCCTCAGAGCTTGAATGGGGTTTAAGATTCACCCACAAAGCGGAGAATTTGCCTTGAGGGAGGCCGACCTTGATTCTAGTCACCAGGTCGTTCAAGTAGAGACGATCGTCGTGCATACAGTGGGCCACATATCAAATGGGACACGTGACCCCCTGAGACAGCGACGAGCATAGCGGGACAAGGAACGATTATGGAGGGGTGGTGCACTGATGTAAAATAGTCGCCCAAGTAGCAGCTAAAATATAGCAGAGTATGAGTAGCAAGTATTAAACACAGCCGGGCACAGACATGAGCCATGGGTATGGCATGTCCCATTTGTTTTGCCTGGTGACATGGCACCAGGTTTTTGGCCTAACATAAGGTGTAGGAGGCTTAGAATAAATCGGTAAAAAATACATACAGACTATGTGGAGCCTAAGATACTGGTAAATGAGTGGCGCAAGGGACTGCATGCGCATACAGCCAGAATATGAGTATGCTTGGGTGGTGGTGTGTGTGCACCTACTTGTAGTCAGAGCAACAGGAACGCCGCAGCAGGCGCTGCACTAAGTATCTAAACTACATCTTACAGCTCATATAAGCTCATATGAGCAATATCTAGCTGCTCTGTAGCCTACAGACTCCTGCAGAAGGAGATAGCTGAAACATACAGGGTGCCCCCCCTGAAGCGCCCCAGCAACAAGGCTCATCTAGGTATACTATGAGCGTACCAAGTGTGCGAATACATGGATAACATACCTGAGCGCCTACATGCCAGATCTCAGGCAAACTGGTTGAGTATCTGGTGAGATACAGACCATGCATTTCATATTCTATGTTTTGTGACCAATTCTCCTATGGATCTAAGTCATTCTTGTCATGCATGGTCTGTATCTCACCAGATACTCAACCAGTTTGCCTGAGATCTGGCATGTAGGCGCTCAGGTATGTTATCCATGTATTCGCACACTTGGTACGCTCATAGTATACCTAGATGA
>WSLO01000615.1:0-14193 GCA_019677385.1 Ceratobasidium sp. 392 | reverse complement strand
CTCCGAACAGTGATCTGCGCGCAAGAGCCGCTGTCAGTCGAAACGATAGCAGGTCTATTGGGGATGGAGCATGCAGACTCCGTACGTGCCGCGCTGCGACCGCTCTTATCCGTACTACAAGTGTCGAATGAGACTGGGCTGGTGACGACGCTGCACAAGTCTTTTCCCGACTACCTGTTCGACAACGAGCGCTCGGGTATGTTTCACTGCGACGCGAAGCAGCATCACGCCTGGCTGGCCCAAGTTTGCTTCGGGCATATCAAAAGCGTGAACCCGGCGTTCAACATCTGCGGCCTCGAATCGTCTTTCGTACCTGATGAGGCGGTGCCTGGTATTCAAGATAGGATCAAGACCTGCATTCCGGGGCAGCTATTTTATGCTTGCCAGTACTGGGCAGCACACACACAACTCGCGGAGTCATCACCTGACCTTATGAATGGGCTGTTTCAGTTCTTGTTGGGACGACTTCTGCTATGGATGGAGATCATGAACCTGAACCGAGTCATTCGGACCGGCGCTAGCATGCTCTCTGAGTTACTTAGGTGGCTTTCGGTGAGTGATCAAGTAGCAATGAGGTGAAAGATGGCTGACAGGCTCTTAGAACATCCAATGTTCGAGTGAGATTCTAGATCTTACCATTGATGCTGAGCAATTCGTAACCACATGCGCATCGGATCCTATCGACCGATACACACCCCATATCTATACCTCGGTACTAGCACTATGGCCGCAAGGCAGGGCGATGTCTAAGCACTACTCCAAACGTATGACAGGTTTTGCAAAGGCAGTCGGGAGCGCCATTGAAATGCGAGAGGCAAAAATGTGAGCAGAAGTCAACGCGTCAAACAAAGTCACCACATGATTCACTTGCCTGATGGCGCTCATAGGGTCCATGCTAGGAGGGATGCGCATGCCGGGCAGATACAGCAACCAAAAGTGGACAGCCACGCAGCAATAGTATGGTGTGTCGCATACTCACCCGACGGCAGGTACATTGTCTCTGGCTCTCGGGATAGGACTATATGCATCTGGGATGCGCAAACAGGACAAATGGTGGGACGGCCGCTTGAAGGTCATGAAGGCGCTGTATACTCGGTCGGATACTCACCTGATGGCAAACACGTTGTATCTGGCTCCTGGGACAAAACCATTCGCATCTGGGATACACACACTGGGAAACAGGTGGGACAGCCGCTAGGAGGCCATACCAAGGCTGTTTCATCTGTTGCATACTCGCCTGACGGTGCACGCATTGCCTCAGGCTCATTGGACGACACTATCCGCATCTGGAATACACGCGCCGGGCAGATGATGGAACAGCCGTTGGAGGGTCATACTAATAGCGTATGCTCGGTTGCTTATTCACCTGACGGCATGCGCATCGTCTCCGGCTCTGCGGACTACACCATCCGCATCTGGGATGCCCAAACCGGGCAGATGCTCGGTCAGCCAATGAGAGGTCACACAGAAGATATAAACTCTGTTTCGCACTCACCTGATGGCAAGCATATTGTCTCCGGCTCTGCTGACCACACTGTTTGCATCTGGAATGCAAAAACCGGGGAGATGCTTGGGCGGCCACTGGAAGGTCACACAAACTGGGTATACTCAGTAGCATACTCACCCGACGGCCAGTATATTGTCTCTGGCTCTTGGGACAACACCATCCGAATCTGGGATGTACGTACTGGGAAACTGGTGGGCCAGCTGCTAGAAGGTCACACAGATTGGGTAAAGTCGGTTGCATACTCGCCTGACGGCACTCGCATAGTCTCTGGCTCTGATGACAGGACCATTCGCATCTGGGATGCGACAACGTTGCAGCGACTAGGCGACTTATCTCAGATTCATCAGGACTCAAACCGTCGGGGTTCAAAGGGGTCTGATAGCTCGAGTCTTGTACGCAGTAGCTCCGGTCCCGATATTCGAGTCTTTGAACCCAAGACAGCTAAGGGATTCCCCATCCTTCAATCTTCAGGTACGCAAACGCTCACCCAAACTCGAATCCAATCACACCATTTTCACTCTGTCAATAACATGCTGACACAGTATTTGTCTTAGATCCTAACGCCTGGACGCTGAGCCAGGATGGCTGGGTGGTGAGTCATGACCTCAAGCCGCTCCTCTGGGTCCCTCCCGAGTTGCGAAACACCCTGCTGCGCTACGGGAATACGTGCTTGATATCGAAGGAAGGCTCCTGGAAGCTTGATATCAGCAAGGCGAAGTTCGGAACCGACTGGAAAGAGTGCTATCGTCCGTCAAATGTTTAGTATGGCTTGATTGTAAGACTTTGGAACGTAAGATGTTGTTTGAAGATACGACGTGTATCCTCCTTGTGTTTGCGTTGATGTTTCCTGTTTTCAAAGCCAGGCAAATGTCTTACTCTTTGTAGTTCTTACTTAACGTCAGTCGCTGGTCGAGATGCTGATCGGTTTCACGAAATACATTTGTTCACGTTGTCTACGTTTATTGCTGCATAGGCATTTTGTTGACGACAATCGCGAATGGCGACCTAGGAGAAGCATTTGACAGCAACAGTCACAGACCTTCTCATACTACAAGAGCTACTATTACCGAGCTGAAGGTCTAGCCATACGAAACTCGGCGGACCCACGAATCGAAGCTCCTGGATGCACTGGGATATGGTCCGCCCCCCCTGCTTGGCGATGGCATCGCGAGCCCGCCGGGCTGGTGAAGCTACACGTAGGTGCGGTATTTGAGTTCACAAAATCAGCGCTGAAGGGGTGAGAAAAACTAACCACCAGCCGACTTCGAGATGAAGAGGTAAAAGCAATCTCGCTCTCTTACCTGGCTGCCAGGGACTGAGCGTCGGATCACCACCAACAGGTTAAGTAGCTCCGTGTATGCGCACCAGAATATGTGCCGCTGGGCGTGCGTCCCAAGCGACCAATATATCTCATCTCTCACGCGTCCGATATGCCAGGGTTCGTGGAGAGAGTCGAACTTTCCCCGATCCCAAAACGTCGACAGACATCAGATGGACCAGAACAGGTCACGTGATCTCGACTTTTTTGGATACATTCGTTCTATTAAGGAACACGTTACATGAGCGGAGTCAAAGCGCCTATAGAAAGGAAAACTAAGCCTGGTACGGAAGTAAACTACGGACGAGAGAAAAAGCGGGACGTTAGACTACGAGTTGGGATGTACGGACAGTGCGCGAGGCACGTATAGATAGTATATAATCATTTAGAGAAGGCAGAGGACGCAGAAAGAAAGTTGGCCGTGGCCGTAAGGCCTAAAGGGGAGCTCAGAAGATATCGCAATTGCAGATACCTGGACGCCTTTTTCAGCTTCATCCGCGCTGCAGAATGCAGAGAGCACTCCAGCAAGACATGCCGAAGTGATTGCACCTGCGTCCGCTTGCATGGGCAGCGGGAATCCTCCGAGGGGACGAAACGTTCGTATTACCCGCCGTCGAATGCGTGTCCCAGTATGACCTGGATCAATCGCGAGTGAATTCGGCGGGAACCGTCAAAGGACGCATGAAATGGATGTAGACGAAGGGTCGGGGGACCTGGGAGCGAACTCATGACATGTGCAGAATGGTGGCCCGACTGCCACGCGCGACCCCAGTTGTCACGTGATCTCGACCAAACAACTCCCGTTCACCATCCCGCCGCACGGGCGAACCTCGCTCGCGTCCTCCATCGTACAAACGCCAAAGCCGGCACCTTGAACCAATCAGAATAGCCCACCAGCCGACAAATCATCGACTAGACCCCTAGACGACCACCGCTCGGACACCACCTCGGACATGGCACGACTCTCGGCTTGGGTTCGTCTCGCTCGGCTCCAGGATGGGCTACGACTAGGGGTATGGTGGACATGTGCGTGGTTTGTCGGTGCGCTAGTCCCTCTTGGGGGAGAGATTCGAACTTACAGTTAACGTGCTCATCCCCGTTGAATGGGGTGCGTTGTCGTACGCTCAGGCGCTGGGAGGCCACATGCGGTACGTTTCATATATACTCACTATACAGCTAATCAATTCCATCCAATAGAGAGCGGGAGGTCCTAGCGTAGTCTTCCCATCCGATTCAAGTCGTGAAGTGATACCCTCCAATGGCGTAGTCATTCTCGCTGACTGGGCTCTGTCTGTCGTACGCTCAGTCGTTCGAGGGTCATACGCCATGGGTTTTGTACGTTGTCAATCCACGCCTGACGTGCCTCATCCTGAGCATATTGAGCAGTCCCGTTTCGCATACTTCTTCTGGTTCGACTGGCCAAGCGATTCCCCTGGAGGTTTGACAAGTCCCGTTCCGAGTCAAACGGAACGCCGTGTAGGACCACGAATATCTCAAACGGCTCATTTCTGGTTGCCATTATTGCTCATATAGAGGCAAACTGGTCGGAATGATCTCTTGGTGTGACGCAATTGCGGTGAGCCCAACCATCGTTAAACTCTCCATTAGGCTGATATCCGGGTAGCGACGAGCGCATCAGCGCAGCCAGGCTAGTGCGGGCTTGTCCGGTACTCCAGTTCGTACTCATTTGGAACGTTTAGACCACTGGAGTCCCGACTCAGTCGGTTGCTTTCTATCCAGCCGCTCGGTTCGCCTATTTCCCTATCTCGCGTCTTGAGTCTTAGTCCTCATGTTCCAGCTTCATAGATGATGTTTGGGTTTGTCTTGCGCACGATCTCCTCCGTCCGTACTGCGTTCGTCAATTTCAATTCCATCGTGAGCGACTCCAGTCAACCTCACCATCCGCCTCTCGTTATACATTTTGAGAACGCAGAGAAAACGAAACTATGAGCGACGGATGCCATCTAGCCATCGTAAGGCATAAATGTTGTTTACCCAAGTCGCACGCGGGGATGGCAGACTGGGAAGCCTTTCGTTGAACCGGGCTGGTTTACGGGGGATCAACGAGCGTGTTTGGTGATAGTATAATTATAGAACTTGGCAAAGCATGCCATGCATTCAACATTTCTCAGACACATACAATTCAAACAAGTTACGCAAATTGAAACGTCCGAAGGTCCATGTTGCCAGAAGTTACATTCCACTATACCCATGATATCGACGATGTCCGCGCGCTAAACCGACAATCCAATCATCAGTCAAAACCACTTGGATTTACAAGGCTGCTTCTACTCACCATGCCTCGAAGGGACTCTACTCAGATACTATCACACACGACCAATCACTTAGCCGAGAACGAGTAAAAAAGCACCCGAACTCACGTGTTCAGTCAAGGAGCTTGGGGCATGTGTTTCGCTACTTCCATGCCCTGCCGCAGAGGGCCGGCCTGTGGTCGGAAGCGAGTTGGAACTTACGTCTCCCATCCGGCTGGTTAGTCTAGTCTTGGATTCTGTATAGTTTCGAGCCGGTTCCTTTTGCGCGCGTCGTGTCCGAACCACCGCGAGTATACCGGGAGCCAGTAACATCAGGCCGACTACGCCGCCTATGACCGCTCCAGCAATTGTTCCACCCAAGGTCGAGTTGGAGCCCGAGTCGGAGGTACTGAGGTTCGTCGAGGCTGCTGCACTTGCAGATCGTGAGGCGGTTGCGGATCTTGAGGTGGTAGAACTCGCCACTGTGTTGGAGCTGTTCATGAATTGTAATTATATCTTGCATGTCAACAGGCAGATTAGAAGACGTACCTAGGTAAATATTTAAAGAAATCGATGGTTGCCCAAGTCCCAGCCCAATCGGCGTGCGTAATCATAACAGTATGCCGACCATCCTCGAGGTCGGCTTTGCTCCATGCCATCCTTTGAGAACGCTGGAGCGAAGATAATTTGGTCGGCGATCATGCTCTATACCATACGTAGACACTTACCGAAACGGTCCTACTCGCCGCGGTAGTATTGACCGTTTCGGGAGGGCCACCGTCTACGCTAATCGCCACCGCCGTATTGCCCATCGCATAGTCTGTAAAGTACCATACGGCAGTGCCGCTGAACCGGAATGTGCAGGTCTCTCCCGGAAATCGAGTAGTGCGAGCCGAGCCTTGGAGGTATATCGTGCTGTCGGGAGTTGAGGGCTAAAACGAAAAGGATTTGGTTAATGGCAGCTAAGCTCAAAATGATGTGATAATCATAAGTACCTTGGGTTGCCAACCATTCCCACCATAGGTGATTGATGCATCCGAGTCGTCCACGAGTATTGCATTCTTTGGCGCATTCGAGGCTCCTCTAAAGACGAAACCGAATCAAGCTCCTGTGAGAATGACGGAGAAAACGGTACGTACGGTCCAAGATTCGACGGGGATATGTCATCACTGCCGTCATTGGGCACAATCCTACCCACCACGTATTAGCATTCGACTTCCAACCATCGTTCCAGTGCATACTCGAAAAAATCCAGACCCATAACCCCTTTCCTTGGATTTACTCTCGCTCCAATGTTACTAATCACAATCTGGTGGTCTTCCGAGTCTAGGGTAGGTGACGTCCACAACGCCTGTTTGGCCGAAAATCCGGAAGATCCCGCTCCGACACTGACATTCGTATACTGTTGCCCGTCAATTCTGACAGTCGTGATTCCACCGTTTGGGTCCCTATCACCATAATATCTTATCGTTATTCCTATGATATCATACGTGTTATGCCCTCGTGTGAACCGAACAAAGTCCACTCACCTCGGAAGAATAAAACAATATTTGCCCCCGCCTTGTTTGACGCAGAGTAGGTCCCGTTATACCGCGATCCAGAACGCCTAGAGTTATAGTCGGTCCAGTTTGAGTTGCTGAACTGGATCCCGTTTAGATTAGAGTCACTGAACGTATATGTGTCGTCTAGCCTTATAGGGCTTTGGGCCGATACATATCCACCAGAGAGAAGCAAGGCGTGGTAAATAAGCAGCACAAGAGCGGGAGTCATCCTGGGTGTCGTCACCGGCGAAAGGGGGATCAAAAGATCGACAACAGAGTTTGAGGGTCGTTCTCTGTCGCATCATACTTGGCGATCGACCACGAGGCGGCGCTCAAGAAAACCCGTGGCAAGTCCCGTGACTGTCATGCCAAGGCCCACCGTTATGTCATCATCAGAATCGCTAACTCTGTCCTTTACCACCGTACGGCGTGATGAGGATCAAACCCAAAGTCGCGCCGGGAAGTACCAATAGTGGATTGTGATCTGAGACTTGAAGCGCACGATGAATCAGAGCGAGCTAGCTCATACACAATCGTTCTTTTGATGGTAGAAATCCCGCATGTCTGTATACTATTGGTTACAAGCATACATGCGCTGAAAGAGCAGACTATACACTACTACAATGAGAGTCCAGAAAATCCCAGGTCAATGACGCACATACACGGTACCAAACCTGTTCAGGTTCATCAATGCTGCGTCTCCGGGTATCTAGAAAACCCAGAATGCTCAGGCGCTGCACCAAAAAAATCGATAAGATGTTTCAGTGCATCTGGCTGTTTTCAACTATCCACTCAGTCTACGCTTTACTGTTGACTCTACCTCTTGATCCATCACCCTTGCGTTCCAGCTTCGTGGGCGTCGCATAAACTCCACTTCCCACCTGCCCGGCTTACCGCGTTTATCATCGATTCACCAACGTCCACCCCCTTTACCACCACTCGGAATCAAATTCTCCCTCCTCGTGCCTTTCTTTTCAGCTCTGAGCGCCATGCAAATTACCCCACGACAAGTCACTAAGGTAGCTATCTACAGCAAGGTATGCGTATGGTTTGAGAAACACAACCGTAAACATGCTTGATTCGGCACCATCTTCTCGGCAGAGTGAGAGTAATTTACGGGAGCCGATGAGTGCATTAGGTGAGTGTTCGGCGTCTAGTGTTGTATGTCGACTCGTTTGATTTGTTTATCCAAGGCTACAAGTATGACATGTTTCTAGTTTCCCATTTCGTGAAGCGGACAATTCGGTCATGAAAGGACAAAGAGCCACTACGATTTGTGTGTATTTGCGATTGAATCGTAGGCCAATACTATTATTACATCATTGAAGCGACTGGAATCCTCAAACTCAAGCCTGAAATCGACGAACCGATGAGATCCATGACTTCGGGAACGAAGCATGGGCGAGACGGATTTCGGGAGTGAACTTAGGTAGATTAGGCCTCGCAGAAGGACCCGTCCGCAAAATCACCGGAGCTTCGAAGCTCTGGAGTCGGACGAGATTCGAGAATCCACAGCTCTCGCCTGAACCATTCGCCCACCGTAGCCATGTTTTCTCCTCCCTCTTGTTTTTCTCCCGCCTTTCCTCCGCCAAACCTGAGTCGCCTTTCAACGTCTTCTCGCCAGCCTCCAGATCTTCCTGTACGTCTCACTCCTTTTGTCTCATCCGCATTTGGGTCGTCTCGCTAGGTAGGCCCTTCTTGACCTTGTTGGTATTCGAGCTGCTCGTTTAGTTCAGCAAAAGACGTGTAAGGGGCGAGAGTTTGCCTTTTACGTTGGCGAGTTGCTGCACAAGGTTCCTCAGTTCCTGACGAGTTTAGAGAGATTCGACAACAACTTATCGCCTTCAGCGCGGTCACAACCTAGACCCAGACCTCTCACTCCTGCCTCGCCTCGGCCTCTCTAGTGTCCAGCCCCTCGAGTTCGTATACATGTTTTGCCTAGTCCGCGCTCGGTACTTGCAGCACTCAAATCCGTCCGGTGGCGTTTTTTTCCTGCCAGGAAGACGTTCTGTCAGGTTGTAGAGGTGTGTAGTGTTATCTTCATGGCTTTGGCTCCGGAAGTGGAGCCTGCGGGTTTCTGCTTCATGGTCGGCGAAAGCCTGGATAACAGTATCTTAGATGAGAAGTTTGAGATACTGAATCGACTCGCCCTTTGAACCTCCTCAACGCGCGACCAAACTCGCCCAGCTTACTGTCTCTACCCAGCAGCCTGCTCGTCCATATCTGCGTACAACTCGGCTCGCAACACCTTGAGCACGTTCTGCGGCTTCGAGATGCTTCTCAAGTTCTACGCGTTGGGATCGAACTTTCTTCTCTTCCCGAGCGACCGTTTGTTCGAGTGCGGCTTCGAGGCGGTCGGATGCGAGTGAATCGAGGCGTTCTTCGAGACTGTTGGCTGTGAGTATGATCGCAAAGACCTATCAATTCGTTTGTCGACGAGCTGGAATAGAATCAGCGATCATAGCAGAGAGATATTCCAGGCTCACTTATTCCTGCTCCGCTGACCGTAACTGTCGGAGGCTGGTCCCTCGTCTCCGAGTCCTTGCCCATCCATTCCTGGGTTGTGACCCGCATCACAGTAGATACTTCTCCTTCCCGGTGCTTGGCATAGGGATCTGCTCTCTCTGATACTAGTAGCCTCCGCCAGTCAATCAAGCAGCTCGAGCTGTCCAGAAAAGAACAAAGATAAGAATGAGCGAGAAAAAGACTCTGATGGAGAAGGATCGGCCCGACGTTTCAAATAACGCTCATTCGAGCCTTGATGCTTGTCAATGCGCCGGTACCATTAGTCGAGTTATCTGGTGGCGGAGATGATTGTGGGGAAATTTGAGTTTGACTAGGCCGTTGCAGCTCGGCGCTTGCGGAACTGCTGTGTTTGTGGCGGTTTGGATGGATAGTCGGAGCTTGCATCTTTCGACGATTGCTCACGCAACATACGACCTGAACGGACTATGGTCTCGTGGCAGTCGCTAGCTAGTAAATCCTGGCAATCCTTTCCCTATGAAAAATCTACGAGAATGCGTCGTCTGCCATACATTGTCTAAACATACTTGCATATTAACCTTGGTATTGTTCTCTATGTCCGATCTACTTTGTGCCTAACGAGAAGCAAAACTCCAACTATTCGCACAGTTGAATCAAGAATCCCCTATGCCATCCACTCTCGGTCTATGACTTTCCTTTGGCTGTCTCTGCCGCCCTCCCTGTCTCACCTCGTTCCACGATACAAGCGCCCCGAACAACAATACCAGCTAACATTGGTCTCACAATCTAACCCTACTGCTTCTACTGTTTTGGTCCTTCCAAATTCTCCCTCGATTTGCAACAAAGATCTCATACGCGTTTTTGGCACCCTCCTTGTCCTGGATTTAGCGTCGCTCCGATCAATGCAACGACAAAAACTGCAGCACGTGGCACGGCAGCTCAACGAAACCCACCCTCATATCGATTATAACTAGGAAGTTTCGCATTCTCAACGTGCGTCGTAATCAAGCCTTTCTTCATTCCTGATTTAATTCAACAGGATTGGGACCTTGAGAGGAAGGAGGACAACTGAATCTCGAGTCGACAGGGATGCTCAAACTAGAGCAGTTTCGGTCTCGCTGAACGCAATGGATACCTGCTAGATATATGTCAAATCGCCGAACCTCACCTTCCGCCTTGCCAAAACCCTCAAACGACCACCGCCTCAGCGTCAATCTCACAGTCACGGATGTCTCCAGCAGTAGATTGGACCGGTACAAACAAATCGTGCTGGACTACGACGACCAGCTGGGGTTGATTATGGATCTGGAAGAAACTGTGCGTGGGATGGCGGTGCGCTAGCTCCTCTTTCGTGGGAAGATTTGGATTTCTGGCTAACGTAGTCATCCCCGCCGACTCAGACTCTCTGTCGCGCGCTCAGGTACTAGACGACCACAGGCCGTGCGTTCCGTACACGTCTAATCTCCAACTCGCGTATCTCATTCTAACCAGAGTGACCAGTCCTGCCCCACATTGTCCTTTCTAGCACGACTCACTATACTCTCTACCCAACGGTCTGACCGAGTTCAAGTCCCGGTTCAAGGGAACGCCATGTGGGACTCTAGATATCGTGACTGATTAGTTTCTGGTAGCCGTCGATGCTCATAGTGGGACAATCTAGTATTGAAGATCGTCTCTTCGTGTGGTCAATCGGAGTGAGTTCGACCCTCATCGCATTTTCTGCTTGGCTGATATCCGAGTACGGTAAATGAGATAACTAGCCTGGTACGGGCTTTCATAACGCTCAAGCCACAACATCCCGTATGATTAACCCACCGGAGTTCTAGTACGCATGGATGCGCTCAGTCCACTCGGTTCGCCTAGTTTCTCCCCGTGTCGCGTCTTGAATTTCGGTCCTCATAATCCGGGTTCATAGCCAACGACCTTGGTCTCCTCGCCATCTTCGTCCTAGCCTTTGCGAACGCGCGGACAACGAGGCTATGGTCGACGGACGCCACCTATCAATCGCAAGGTGCGCGTATCGTCTGCACAAGTCGGTTGTGGAGGCGACCGGCTTTGACGTCGTCCGCCGAACTTCAACTGATTTACGGGGAATTGAGAAGTCTGTTGGATAGTGGCCCAAGGTTTACTGTAAGTAGGCTGACTTTGTGCTCTGTCTATTTCGAGCGTGGGCATGGGTTGCGACTAGGAGTTCTCACTGCGTAAATAATTCGGCGAAGAATGATTATTTGATCAAGTGCAACAGAACGAGAAACTAGAATTGTCTATCATGTATTTACGATTACATCGCGAATGAATAAAATGCATGACAGTACTCCACCAACCATCGTCCCCGGACCGAACGTGAACAAAACCACTAGTCAAATAAATGTAGGGGCGGGCGCGGTGTACCAGATTCTGGATGAAAAGTCGAACGGGTCTGGCCGTGCGAGGAAGAAATGAATGCAAAAGTACTACAACGCCTGAGCTCTAGAGCCTGGGGAGTTGTGAAAGGGCTGCAGTTACCGTCGAAGGTGTCGAATCCGAAGTGGAGGTGGCTAAGCACGTGGGTGACGTAGCCACGGCGTGCGCCACCTGAGCTTTGGAGGCGAGGAAGTGACAGGTTCGCAACCAAGTGACAGGTTCGCAACCAAGTGACAGGTTCGCAACCAAGTGACAGGTTCGCAACCAAGTGACAGGTTCGCAACCCATGAGTCCACGCGAACAATGAATTGTATAGTGGTGGAAACTGACTTCGTCATTACGCCCTCGCCAGAAAACAAGTGAGCGCCCTCTGGGAAAAAGTCGGAATTTGGCCAAGCCCGTGACAAAGTCAAGACTAGAATAGTCCTAGAGGAGGTTTTGAGTCGCATAGAAGTAGTAATGCAGTGTCGATCGGTCTGTCGGTGGGAATGGGAGAGACAGCGAGTTGAACATGAGAGGTGGAGTCCGGTGGTGTTACGGGTGGGAACCTGCAGATAGCGGCGACTCGTCCTCACAACTCTACGAATGATGCCTCAGCTCGAGGGCGAACTAATCAGTTATCACAGATTCCAGCGCGGTATCAAGACTTTGGAATGAAGATCGTGCGACAGTGAGGTGATAAGCGACATTTTGAAAAGCGGAATCAAGTCCATGCGTTTTCGAAATCCTACATACAGTACTTGTCTAAACAGTTAATCGGGAGACATGAGTCGAGGACGTACCTGCTCAAACACGGTCACCGTTCTCGCCTGAATCCTCTCAGCATCCACTCATATCTTCGTCTCCCTCCTCTCTTTCTCCCGCTTCGCCTGCATCAGGACCAACCCGTCTCCCTGCGTTCCCTAACCAGCCTCCAAGTTCTTCGTCACAGCCTTCGGCTCTTCCAACTCCTCCCCACCAGACCGTCGTCTCGAGCCAGGTATTCCTCTCGAATATGATCTTGTGGGCCGCGAGTAATTCTTCCGATTTGGCATAGAACGCTTGGGATGATCCGAGTTTGTCTTTTACGTTAGTAGCTCTCTGAACAAAGCCTTTCGACCAATAAAGAGCCAAGAAGACTGGCAAAGGACTCACATCTGTCCGTGCAACCAGAATTTGGATCTCTCGCCTCAGCCTCTCAACTCTCCATCGACTCCTCGAGCCCGTACATCCCCTTCGCCTAGGTCACCATTTCAGTGTTCGCAGCTCCTGAACCCGCCTGGCGAGTCTTCCATTTCACTATGGATGAGATTGCGTCCGACCTTGACGGGGTTGACCTGGTCCTGGAGGTGCGCCAAGTTCAGTTCGAGGTCTCGGTTCTAGAGAAGTATTTCTACGCACGCAGCGAGTCTGAATATGAGAACATGAGCTGAGAAACATAGAGTTCGAAGTTTCGAAATGGACTTTCACCCTCCTCGATGCCACGACTCAAGTTTGGACGTCGCCTACCTCACTCGGCATCCCGCCCGTCCGTATCCACGTATAGCTTGGCCTCCAGATCCCAAACTCGTTTCAACTTTGTCTGCATTTCTCCACTTCATCATCTCGAGAATAGACTTTGGCCTCGAGTAAGACGCTCTGATTGAGCGGGGCTGCGAGGTGGTCGGATGCGAGTGGATCGAGGCCGTCTTCAAGGAAGTAGGCATCGAGTTTAAGATCAGGTCTTCGTTATCTCGGTAGGCAGATGAGCTGGATTAGAATTAGTAAACTTACCATAGAGATGTTTGTGGATCACCTTTTCCGATTCCCCGAGCGTAATCGTCCGAGCGTTGTCCCCCGGTTCCGAATTCTTGTCCACCGTCCTTCGGTTGATAGACTCAAGCAGCAGCGCACGTGTCTCCTCTCCAGACTTCTGTGTAGGGATCTCCTTTTCACCAGTCGATCGATCGAGCGACTCGTACTCCGATGCGGTCGAGGGAGGAGAACAAGAACAAGAGATTTCAGGTAGCCGACGCGTCAGTGGACTTTGAATTACAGCGGTTTGCAAAAGTACTTGCCGGTTCGGGTTTCAAGCGCTGAAGCCGGAAGCAAAACAGAGAATGGTCCAGGGGAGAAAAACGCGCGTAGCGCAGGGAGTTGTGAGCATTAAGAAACAATATGTACATATTCTGAATGGCAAAGAAGTTGCCGATCGTTTGACATACATATCGTAAGAAAATATGGCGGTTAAAAACTCAGTGACCAAGACACAGAATCGCGTTTTTCGCGACGGTTTGGAGGTTTAAGCGCACAAAAAGCTTATGGAGGAGCTTAACAGCATTAAAAGATGTATGCGGAAAGGAAACAGGGCAAACGAAGCTCGTTTGGTCGAGATATCGAACATGGTCAACCAGGGGTGTAGCCCCCAGAAAGCGACACTGCATTTCTCAAGCTACAGGTGAGCTAACGGCTAAAAAATTGGCTAACATGTCTAAAGCATGACTCTCAGCTCGATTGTAGTCTTTGGGCTCTGTACAGCTTCTTTTTGTTTTGTTGTGAGCCCAATATCAACCTGTTTGAAAGGACTATTATACACCCTATAAGGCTGGTTGAAAACCTTTAAAAATCTGCCATGCTGTAGTGGGAAACATTCCTTACATTTTGGCAAATTTTGGAGCCGTTAGCTCACCTGTAGCTTGAGAAATGCAGTGTCGCTTTCTAGGGGCTACA
>WSLO01000614.1:0-14198 GCA_019677385.1 Ceratobasidium sp. 392 | reverse complement strand
GATTTTGCGGTGCTCGGGTATTGTGGAAAGGGAGTGGAATGTGAGCGGAACCATGTGCGCGAGTGTCCTGATTTTGCGGAGAAGGGTGTGTGTACGACCAAGGGATGTAAGCTGCCGCATGTTATTAGGGCGAGTAAGGGCAAGATGGCGGCTGCGGCGGCCGAGGCGGATTTAGCGAGGGCCAAGGGGGAGCAAGAAGTGGAGGAGCATGGGGAGAGCGATGAGAAGAAAGCGGGGGAACAGAAGCTCGGAGATGAGTTTGTCTCGTTGATGTTTGAGGAGAGTGAGGATGAAGCGGAAGAAGAAGATGAGGAGGATGGGGATGAGGGAGAAGACGAGGAAATGGTTGAGCAAGGAGACGACAACGCCGAAGGTGAAGATGATGAACAGGATGTAGATTTCTTGCTTTCTGAAGATAGTGAAATGGTGTAATTATGTTTTTGTAAATCTATGTATTTTGTTTGAATTGTCTGTGGCGCTTCACGTGACGTACCGCCACTGAGTCTAAATTTCTTCCGACCGCCATGGCGGGTCACAAGTACCAAGACAAGCGGACGAAGTTACCACAAGCTCTGCTCGACCAGGTAAAAGCCCAAGGCGAGTATAATGTCTATTTACCCGTTGCCATTTTACTGAAATCTTAAGCGTTGTAGATGGTGAGCTCGCCGCTTCGGGTGCTCCGACGTCCTCTCGACGTCGCACGGTTGATCGACGGAGTGCGAGAAAGTCGAAGCGAGAAGTGGCCAAAACCAAAAAGACACAGTTCTTCTTGAAGCATAAGGACGAACCTGCTCGACCGCCCAATGTAAAGAAACGGGTTGCAACGACGGTGGACGAAGAGCGACCTGCTAAACGACCGAAATTGAAGGAGGAACCAGCTATCTTGCCTGCAGCCCTGAAACCATCCTCACCTCGTCCAAAATCTGCACCTATGTCAGCTCTCCCTACGAAACTCAAGCCCAAATCGAAACTCGCACAAACGCCATTGGATCGTCTGGCCTCAAAACAGTCGATTTCTCAAGCTCAATCTCGAAAGAAGCAGAAAGATGTAGAGGACGATGAGATTGCGTGGCTGGAGGCTAAGCTTGGGATTGGAGCCAAGAAGAAGGGAAAGGGAAAGGGGGTGTATGGTACTGCGTTTAGTGCTGATGGGTTGGATGGTGAGTGGTGTTACGGAAAAGTTGTGAGGAGGGGGTATTGATGTGGGCGGTTAGATATTTTGATGGATTTGGATAGGCTTGAGGAGGATATTGATGGGTTTGGCGGGGGTGAAGGAGAAGATGCGAGTGGTAGCAGCGAGGACGAAGAGGACAGCGAAGAAGAGGGCGGAGGTGAGGACGAGGACGAAAGCGAGGGCGGGAACGAGGGGGAACAGGATGAAGAATTGGCGGAAGGAGAAGTGAGTCTGTTAGTTTTGGCATAACACACACCTAATCCAGACCATCGTATTCTGAACAGAATGATACGGAGGACGCTAGTGGGGACGAAGAGTCGTTTGAGGTGGCGAGTGACGAGGAGGATGTTCCTACGCTCATAGAACATAAATCTCCTGAGCCAGCAAAAGCTGCCGGTGAGTAAAAGGGCCTGATTCGATTCAAAGAAATACTGGAAATTCCTGTAGGCGCATATGTGCCGCCACACCTGCGACAAAAAGCTACATCCAGTGACTCTACTACAATTACGCAAACTCCCGAGCAGGTCAAGCTCGCTCGTCAACTAAAGGGCTTACTGAACCGGTAAGCTTCCCTTTTGATTTTTCCTACTCTGATACCTAACAATAAATGCGGCAATCAGGCTAAGCGAGCAAAACATCCAGGGGATTGTGACGGAAACCGAAGGATTGTATAGGTCAAACCCTAGAAACGGTACGCCTGTCCTTGAAGGGCTTTAGTTTAGCTCTAACATGGAAGGTAGACGTTACGCAGGCCTTGACGAGAATATTACTCGACTCAATCTCTTCGTCTGCTAATTTGTTGGACACATTTGTGATCCTGCATGCCGCATTTATAGCTGCTCTGCATAAGATCATTGGTATTGAGTTTGGCGAGTTCTTTTTCAAGGCCTTTTGTGTATAACATACCACTAAACCTATGATCTAGCGGCCTATTTTGCGGAGCAAACGGTATCATCCTACGAAACACATTGGAAGGCTCTTCGTTCCGATTCTAAACCAGCCGATCAGTCGACTGCTGATAACGAGAATACCTCAGCACCTACGGGCACCAAGGAGTCGTCGAATCTCCTCGTCTTGCTCTCAGAGCTATACAATTTCCAAGTCATCTCTTGTATGCTTATATATGACTTAATAAGAGCACTGCTCAACTCGGAGTTTCTGGAGCATGACGTGGAATTGTTGCTTAAAGTGGTCAAAAGTAAGTTGATGTTGTTCGAGCGGAGACAAATCGCAGCTGACTAGTACCGCAGATTCTGGCCATCAGATGCGACAAGACGATCCGCTCGCGCTGAAGGATATTGTGCAGCTAGTACAAGATAAGATGCGAGGGAAGAATCCCAACGAGCTTAGGTACCGTCTTGTGCATTTACTCTTAAATTTTCTGAGGTTGAATTCTCCTAAACTCGTAGCTCACGGTTCCGGTTCATGGTTGAGACGCTGATCAACCTGAAGAACAACCGACTCAAAGACACAAAGCGCTTGACAGGCACAGGTCAAACCGTAGCGTCTGAGGCGATCGAACGGATGAAAAAGTACTTGAGCGGGATTAATAGGAAACGACATGGTGAGTTGAGTCACTCGTGGGTGCCTGGATGTAACTGAACTACCTAGTGATGTCCCATGAGCCATTGCGCGTTTCTCTAGACGACCTCCACTCATCGACCCAACGAGGGAAATGGTGGCTAGTTGGCTCTGCATGGGGTGGCGATTCATTGGTCGAAAAGCAAGATGCCACGGCAGAGTCGAAGAAAAAAGAGGCAGGATCTAAGGTCAAGGCCACGATGGCGGAACAGCTTGTTCAGTTGGCTCGACGGCACGGGATGAACACTGAAATTCGGCGAAACATCTTTGTTGTTCTCGTTAGTAGTGATGTAAGTGTCTGCATTTTCAACGTCGGATTCTTTCTCACTGGGTCGATTTAGGATTATGTCGATGCATGCGAACGGTTAACGCAGCTTGAACTACAAGAGACACAACAAAGGGAAATTATTCGAGTGGTACTTCATTGCTGTGGCAACGTACGAAACTCGATTTCTTGTGTGAAGTACGTTTGCTAAGAACCCATCTATTTAGGAAAGAACCTACAACCCATTCTACACTCTCGTCGCACATCATCTATGTCAAAAATCTCACTCGCACCGGATCACACTTCAATACTGCCTTTGGGATTTCTTGCGCTCACTTGGCGAAACTCAAGTTGGAGGCGCTGCGATATCACGAGATTTTGATACGAATGGAGAAGAGGTTTCGGACTCTACCATCTCCAACTACGCAAAGGCATATGCATGGTGGCTTGCCCGGGGCTCCGTCACTCTTACTGTTTTCAAGGTGAGTAATTCGGACTATTATCGGCTTATATGCTAAATGTTACTTGCAGCCGATTGAGTTCCTCGTGCTGCAACCACGATCAAAGCAATTCCTCAAATTGGTATTCCTCCAAATGATTATCAGCTCCCAGTCAAGCTCTCCTTTGGTCGACGTCCGATCAGCCGAATCTGTTATCCCTCAAACCCGGAACCGAGCCGCCATCGAAGAAATCGTCTCCAAGGGACTGCGTATACCTACTATGTGCAAAGGCATCGCGTACTTCATTCAATCATTGCGGTCTGAGGAAATTTTTGGAGCACGGACCAAACGAGCACACGATTTATTGGTATGGGGTCTAGATGTAGCCAAGGAGGCTTTACAGCGAGATTCTCTTTCAGATGACGATTTGTAGCTGCATGTACATTGATTTAGGCCTTTCTAAATGCCACAGAGGAGCAAACGCTTCCTGAGCGCCCGCCAAATGTGAATGTGGGATGTTGTATGCGCGAACTGATTTCAAGTGGATGATCAGTAAATGCTTGTCAACCCGAAATCGCACTCACTGGTAAACTAGCCCAAGCTCAGAGGCTCCAAAGGCGGACTTAAGCTCTTCTTCGGTAAAGTTACATGCTAAATAAATATATACTATTAGTGACGCAGAAGGCTAGCAGTATTATCCTTACATGTGATCAAAAATAAACCTCCTGATTTGAGTGCTTCTGCAACCTTGGAAGGATACTTTGAGACAAGGCTGGTTCCGTCTTCATTTTTCTCCGCCAAAGCAATCGCGTCGTATGTGCCTTTATCGAGCCTGGGTGTAATACCTGTTATGCAACTCGGGTTCGAACGTAAGAGGTTATACTCACAACAAATCCCACTTGTTATCCGCCTGGCCCTCGTTCAGAGCAGGTGGAATCTCATTGATAAAGTTTGACACGATGTACCGAATACTAGGATGATCTCGTCCCGCAGCTACAGACTTGGCAAGTTTGATTGATGGTTCACTAAATGCGGTGATCAGCATCGAGATCGCAAGGTACTTAGGCGCACAGCTAACCTATAATCGATTCCAACAATACGATTCGCATCGTATCCGTTTTCAGCCAAGGTAACGGCCATTATTCCATTGCCTGTTCCGATATCAAGTATATATGGGCTCTCAGCTGGGGGTGCATTGTTGAGCGTCCATTCAAGCTAAAAATGCAGAAGTTTTAATCGAGTTGTGTATACGATGCGTAGAATCAGAATCGTACCATCTTCTCGACCGTCTCTTCACCAAACCTAATGGATCATTTTAGACCTTGAATCTGCCTAGTATTTCGGTAGCCCGCCCACCAAATCTCCCCTTCATCTCCGTCTACCTCAAAATTCTCAACCTCGGTGTTGTATACTTCGTCCCAGCTAATCAATAACATTAAATGACCTGGTCAGTTCAGAGATCAAAAGCGCACAGAGAGAGCCTACTTGCTAAGACTTTTTTCCCAACTTGGACGGGTTAAGTTCGGCGGCCATGCTACGGTTGGAGTTGGTTGACAAGCGCGCGGACCATTGGGCATTACTTGATCCCTGAATCACATAAATTATGCAAATAAGCGCTGCCATCGAAATGAAGAGGCTCTTTAGTAGCCTGGGCGACAGTGACGAGCTTTCTAGCGAAATTATTTACAATAAGAATATGACTAGACTGCTGTCGAGTAATAATGCTTTCGGTAGTGAGTCTCCGATTCAGATAAGTGCATAGCGATGGATGAGTGCATTCAGGCATAAGATCAAGGGTAATACAGCAAATTCAGGCGCAAACGAGAGTTGAAGCTCCGCTCTGGAATCCAGGGACGCTCATGCCTCGTTCAATTCACGCAATCGGCGGATGGTACTAGAACAAAATAAGAGTTAGTCAGTTCAAATCCATACTATCATCCGGCAAAAGCCCAACATAGGTCAAGATGCAGGAATGTAACGAACGGAGTAGCACAGGTGCGCTTAGATCAATGAATTGAAGGTACCTACCTCCGAACGGTTGCCGCTGCGGTGGTAGACACAGTCCATGCGCCGCCCGCAATAACCTTTTTACACGAACGGCAGTTCCAGATACCAACAGCGGTACGCTTGACAGAGTCCTATAGCCCATTTCGTTAAGGTTTTACCCTAAACAAGCTCGATGGTGCCGCCCAAGTCTCTCACCTTGCCGCAGAAGGTGCAGGTGTACCGAGCATGCTGGGTTACCTCCATCTATATCCCAATATATTAGCACGTCGTACGAGGGATTATGGTCTCGCGCACCTTCTTAACTTGCTTTCGTAGAGAAGCACCATAGCGCTAGGGATCGCGACTTGTAATTATTCCTGACTCCATGATCAACGAACGTGGACCTACCGTTCCGTATTTCCCAGTCACCCCAACCTTTCTCGTACGCTTGGTCTAGCATGTTACTGATATTAAATCTCGTCGGAATTCCATCAATAGTCCTGCTACGTACCATTCTAGTTGCGAGGTCTTGAGAGGTTGGTGTAATGTGTGTATCCGGAAGCAGACTCCAAAGCCTCTGCTGATCCGGCTGAGTAGATCCTTAGCAGCACCACTCGCTCACGTCAAGGGAGGCGCGCAGCGCTTGATGTGCTTGCGGAGCAACTAGTTTCAGTTCCGAACACTCTTACAACATGGCTTGAAACTTCGGAACAACAGGGTATGGGATATATTATGATAAACAGAAGACTTGTACGGTAAGGGGTATGTGATAGCTACTCATTCGCGATGAACTTAGCAACCTAATATAAATGTCTGAAACTAGTAAAGCACGAGTATGGCAAAATACGGTAGAGGCTAGTGGAAAATTGCAAACAACTTTAGAACTTGCCAGGTAGCATAGATCCCGCTTCTTTCTCTCCATACTTCTCAGCCATTCGAGCTCTAAGGTCCCGAGCATCGCGGGCAACCGAAAGACAAGTATTAAAAGAGGCAACGATCCGATCTATCTGAGGTTTCCAGTTTGGAGAAGCGGGTACAATTTGGTGGATGTTTGGCCAAATGTCAAGAAGTGTCCTATAGGAAGTGCGTTAATGGCAATACTAGCTATATTGACAGGAATAACATACTGGCTTGCTTGTAGCAGCAACTTCACGTTGAATGGGATTTTGCTCAAGTGGAAGAGTCTCAGAGTACGAAAAGCTAAGCTACCGGGAATTGGATAATGATGAAACGCAAGATCTTCATCCAAGTTCAATGTTACGACAAGATCTTCAAGCTGGGGTAACAAGGCAAACGGCGTCGGCAAATGTAAGGTCATCTCAGAGTCTGGAACTTCTAGTTGTTTGACGTGAGGCAACATGCTAGCAAGATCTGCCAACTCATCAAACCACACACAATCCAGCTCGACCTCTTTAAGTGGTAGATGAGAGAGAATCCTTGCCGCGGATGGACTGCCGAAACCAAGGTCATCTGTAATTTCCATGCAGTTAAAACTAAAGCGGAGCGTAGACAAGTGTATCATTTTTTCCAGCCGAGGAAGCAATGCAGTTTCTACCCAGTAGTCTTCAATATGATGCCTAAGTGCAAGTTCTAGAAGAGTCAGCCGTGACAGGACTGGAATCAAATCCAATATTGCTTCAACCTCAGGCTCAAGAAATCTGATCAAAACCAACTTCTGCAACCTAGAAAACGAGTTGGAAGCGAATTCGACAGAACTGGGGATCAGCTCTTCGCCAACCCAGTAGAGCTTCAGAGACTGAAGTTGCGGGAGTTCGCTAATCATTCGGAACGGCTCCAATGCAAGAAACGACGAGCTAACTTCGAGCTCACGGAGGCTACGTAACTCTGAAAGATACTTTTCGGGCGTTCGGATCTGTAGTTGTCCCAATTGTATGCTAGTTTCCTCAAACACCCCGACCAACTGAGGGTCATGTTGTGGTAACGCAAGTCGTTCGAGTCGGGGACAACGGTTGACAACGATATGTAAAACCGTCAAAACCTCTAAAGGCGACAAACCTTTCGCTACTGGCCCCACGAATTCAACCTTGGTCAGCAAGGGAGATACCAACCAATTGAGCCAGTCGACATAGAGCCGAACGGGAGGCGAGTCATCGAGGTAATGAATCGAGAGTGACCGTAGATTTGGCAGCAAAGGGCGTTGACCAAGTACAGAGTTTATTATGTGCCAGTTTGATAGGCTCATATGCTGTTTATGATAAATCTTGAGTGATTTAATATACGGGACGTAAAGTTTGAATCGTGAAAAGTCAAGCTTGACCGGTTGAAAATCCTAGGCAATAAAATCTATGAATATATAATAGCATCAAGAATATGTGTAGCTGCTTACAACAGTTGGGTTTAGATTCGTGCTCGGACTAGTGACTGCAGACGGAAAGAGAGCGAATAGATTCATCATATCGTCGACATCGCTCCAGAGAAACGAGGCCGCGGTAGGGAACCCTACTTTACTAGCGCACAGAATTCCAGCGCAAGATGATTTAGTACAGTGACTGCAAATAAGATCCAAGAGCTCAGGTGTATTGAAAACCTTGCGCGCCGTGGTGGACATGTTGACAAGAGACAGAATTAGACACGTGACACGCGACATATTGGTGATACCACTATCCTGGCGCGCCTTGTACGCCCACTAGGACGATAGTTCTGTATCAATCTGGCTTAAAAGTCAATGCTTGAGTGTGCGATGCGGGCTTGTACGAATATATGTTGTACCGGTACTACCCCAACAGGACACTCGCACCAAGTGCACAGCATTCCAAAATATTTATTCGCTCAGTGATACGGAAAAATCTGTTTCGGAATGGCATTGAGGATCCCCGTTGAAGAATACGGAATGGGTGCATCTACAAATTAATGACGCAGTACGTTGAGCCAGACAACGAACAATACACTGCTGTTTTCAGTTGTGCGTCAACCAAGGTTGAAAAGTAGCATATACAGACAAATCACCAGATACAACGATGCTACACTCAAAATCGTAGCTCATATAGACTGGGAAGGCAAGCCAGAAAACAGGTTGTCGGGGAACACAAATTCTACTTCTTTTCCATATTTTTGAACCATCCGAGTTCTCAGGTTCCGAACTCGGCGAACGACTGAGAGGCAAGCACGAAGCGAGTCAGCCATTTGACCTCTTTCGGGCTCTATATCCGGATACGGCGTGGTGATATGGGAGATGTTCGGCCAAAGATCGACTAATAGCCTATGGTTCGCATACTATTAGAAATTGAGTGATGTAAAGTAAGAACAACATACTGGCCCAATTGAAACAACTTTTCCATATCGAAGGGTAGATAGGTACCAGTGGAAAGCTCAAGACTGTGGAAATTTGGGCTGCCTATGACGGGCCGAACGTATGACACACAGTCATCACATAGCGTCAGAGAGACCGTTAGATGTTGAAGATTTCGCAAGGAAGCTAGAGATTCCAGCGTGTGCGAACATAGCCGAGAGTCTGGGATTTCTAATCGTTCGAGATGAGGAAACGTAGTAGCAAAATCTGCTAAATCTTTGACAATCAAGCCACCCAGCCTAGTCTCTTTGAGTGGTAGCTTGGATAGCATATTTTGCACAGTCGGATTACTAATATAATTGTAATCGTCTAATGTAGCTGTGAAGTCGAGATCAAGTGATAAATGGAGCACGGACAGACGTTTCATTTTTTCCAACCTAGGCAGCAGAGTAGTCACCAGCCAGTCGGGGCCGGACTCAATTCGAAAATCAAGCTCTAGACGAGTCAGATGTGATAAAACAGGGGTGGAATCCAATGCCTGCGTGACTTCAGCTTCGTTTACATTAATCAAAGCTAAGTTTCGCAGTGCGGGAAACGCGCCAGTGTCGAGCTCATTACGAGCACAAATCGCTTCTGAACAAACCCAAACAATCTTCAAAGACTCTAGTTGCGGGAGTCTGCTGATCACTTTCATTGATTCTAATCGGAGAAGGTGCATGCCGCCCTCAAGCTCGCGTAGGTTTTGGAGCCGAGAAAGGTGTTTTTCAGGTGGCTGGGTTTGCAAAATTCCAAAAAATAGACTTAGATCCCCAGACTTGACGCTTGACTGAGAGTTGCCGTGCGGCAAAACAAGTTTTTCAAGTTGAGGGCAGCCATTGGAGAGCGCTTGCAGGACTGCCGATACCTCCAGAAGCGGGACCGAAGTGCCAGGACCAATAACCGTGGGGTTGGCTATTCGGACACTGATCAACGAAGGGGACATGAGCCAATTGATCCAGCCCACATAGATCAAAGCGTGGTGAGGATTTCTGTCAGAGATATGAATATAGAGTGACTGGAGTTTTGGCAAGAGTGGGCGCCGAGCAAGCGCAGAATTAAGAGTAGACCAGTCCGCGATGGTGAAATCCCCCTTGCGATAAAGTTCGACCGATTTGACGTGCGGTGCATAAAGGTTGAATCTTGAAAAGTCAAGCTCTGTGTGTCGAAAAGACTGCCCAAAAAATGCCAATTGAGATAACGTGCGGTGAAGTGAGTTAGAATTCGGCTTACTATAGTCTGCCTGCTATAAACTACCGAAGGAAATAGCTTCAAGAGCTTCGTTACATCTTCAACAACACTCCACACAAACGGTGTCGCAGCAAGAAAGCCTGATTTACTAGCGCGTAGTATTCGAGTGCATGAGTTTCTAGTGCAGTAGCCGCATAGTAAGCCTAATAGTTCAGGTGTATCATACACCTTGCGCGCGATAGCTGACATATGCACCACGCACGGATATGGTGGTCGCGTTCTGAGCCTCAAGGACTTGTTTGCATCATGATGACTAGAATAAGCGCCGAGTCCTAACATCACGGTCATGCAGTCCTACCATCCCCCCGGACCGCATACATTCTGCCTCACCACCAAGTCTAGGATCCGGCCAAACCGCAATTGCACAGAATACAACAAGCAATCAAACATGTGGCTATCTAAACAAATCATCAGAATTTTCTCCATTTTCTCTTCCATAATAGTTAGTAATTTAGCACGTAGAGTAAAGAGAAGGAGTGATACAGCGAAGTATTGCCGGCCTGCACGTTAGCCGAGGTTAAGAAAGAGCATATATAATCAAGTAGCTAGATACAACGAAACTACAACCAAAATCGTCGCTCATGCGGACCGAGAAGGCTAACTGGAAAAGAAATCATCAGGGAACATGGATACTGCTTTCCATATTTCTCAGCCATCTAAGCTCTCAAGCTCCGACATTCACGAACGATTGAGAGAAGTGCGGAATAAGTCAACCATCCGATCCCTTTCGAGATCTATACCCGGATGCGACATAGTGATATGGGATATATTCGGCCAAAGACCGAGTAATGCTCTATGGATAACATGAAATTAGTGATAGTGAGTTATGCGCAAAAATGGGGATGACATACTGGCTTAATTTGGACAGTCTTTCCATATCGAAGGGTAGGTAGGTACGAGTGGGAAGCTCAAGGCTATGAAAGACTGAACTGCCTGAAATAGGACATGAAGATGGCACACCGGGTACATCCTGCATTAAAGGAGCCGTAAGACGTTGGAGATTTTGTAAGGTAGCGAGACTATTCAGCATGTGTGGGCCCACATGGCAGTGTGGAATTTTTAGCCGTCTAAGAAGAGGAAATGTGGTAGCGAGGTTTATCAGATGCTGGGTAACGAAGCCACCCAATTTGACCTCTTCGAGTGGCAACTTGGAGAGTACACTCTGCACAGCCGCGTCACTGATATAGTTATAATACTCAGGCAGGACCGGGAAGTTCAGGCGGCCAGACAAGTGGAGCACGGACAGGTGTGTCATTTCTTGCAAATAAGGGAGCAGAATAGTCACTAGCCAGTCAGGCGCAGACTCTACTTGAAGATCGAGCTCCAGACGAGTCAACTGCGATAGGATGGGATAAATCGCATCCAACCCCTGCCCGGCCTCACCTTCGCCTGCACCTATCAGAGCCAAGCTTCGTAGAGCGGGAAACGCATCAGCATCGAGATCACTGCGTGCGCAGATTATATCTGAACAGAACCACATAATTTTCAAAGACTCTAGTTGCGGAAGTTTGCTGATTGCTTGCATTGACCCTTTTTTAAGGAGATGCATCCCGCCTTCAAGCTCGCGTAGATTGCATAATTGGGAAAGATAATGCTCGGGAAGTTGAGTCGGCAATATTCCAAGAAATATCTCGGTATTTCCGGACTCGATCCTTGTATGAGGATTGCCAAGCGGCAGAGCAAGATTTTCAAGCTGGGGGCAGCTTTCAGAGAGCGCCTGTAAGACTGTCGAAACCTGGAAGAGCGATGCCATAGTATCAAAAAAAGTATTTTCAAATTTGGCTATTCGGACGCTAGTTAACGAAGGGGACATGAACCAGTTGATCCAGCCCACATATGCCCAAGTACGGCTCTGATGTCCTTCGGTGACATGAAAATGAAGCGTCTTGAGTTGTGGCAAAAGTGGGCGCCGATCCAGTACAGAGTTCAGAACGACCCAGTCCAGGACAATAAAACTTCAATCGTGATAGATATCCACTGATTTGACGAAAGGCGCGTATAGATTAAAGCGTGAAAAATCAAGCTCTGTGTGTTGGAAAGACTGTGCAAAAAGTCAATGAAGATAGCGTACGACTAGGTCATTTAGAAGGCGACTTACTATAGTCTGGTTGCTATAAACTACCGAGGGAAAGAGCTTCAAGAGGTTTATCACATCCTCGACAAGCTTCCACACAAACGGGACGGCGGCAAGAAAGCCTGGTTTACTAGCGTATAGAATTTGGGTGCATGAGTTTCTAGTGCAATAGCCACATATTAAAACCAAGAGCTCTGGTGTGTTGAAGACCTTGCGTGCGGTGGTCGACATGTGGTGGAAGATGAGTATTAGCCACAGATGGTTGTGGTTGAAAACACGGTCTTGTAACAGGTTCAACTTGTAACCAGATACGTTCTGTCAACATAAGCGCCGAGATTAGTGATCCCCCTTTGGCTAAAATATCAAGGGCGAATAACTGGATGTACGAACACAACAAGTTGTATATTACTCAACACTTGCACAGAATACAACAAACACTATCCTATCCAAACAACACCGTCTGAATTTTCTCCTTTTCTCCCCATTCTAAGAAACACCCTTCTACTTGCCCGCAAAATGCAAAGTCCAAGTACTCAAAATCCTCCTTCGATTGACTTGCCACCCGTCAAGCGAACTCGTTCCATACGTCAATGGGGCGATGAACAAGAAAATCGCAAACATGGCTAGGGCGAACACGGCAGCTGCTACAGCCGCTTTGAAGCCCAGATCGCTCTTTTGACGTGGGCGGAGACGGGTGGATGGGCCGGCGATGGAGATGGGGTAGTGGATCGTTTCGGAGAGGATAAAGTTGAAGACTGCGCCGGCTACAAGGGCGGATGCGAGGTGCGCTGGGAGGTAGTGGTGTACGAACAGCTGACGATTCATGAGAAAGAAGGGGAAGTAGTGGTATGCCCACGCGAGCGCGAAGAAGCCGGTTGAGTTGTACAGGCGGTTCCGGACGGCTAGGTATCCAGATGTAAGCATAATGCATCAAAAAATATTTCGGAGAAACCCACGATCAGGAATAGGAATGACACCCCGCCTACGAGCTAACTGATCCGCACCAAGAATACCGACATAAATCGAAAGCGCCATCACACACGTCCACCATCCAACAACGTTTCCAATCATATAAATCTGCTTCTTGGTGTCGTTCTCGGTCCAAAAGCTGATACCGCTCAAGAGGAAAGGCCAGTTGATAGGTCCACTCGCATACGGGTGAGAAGCAGTCAGACCGGCGTTGTGTTGCAACATCAGGAGTTGGAGTTCTCCAAACTTGCGGAAAAAGTTCATGTGCTTGACTGGACGGGGTGCGACGGCTTGGACGCGGTCGCTGCTACTGCTTCCAGCTAATGAAACACACATTTAGATACAACTCGAGCAGAAAAAAGACATACTACTCACTCTCATCCGAAATAATATCATCAACATACCAAACAGTGGACTTGTCCGCCGAATTCTTGTTCCCATTAATCTCCTGCTGATTGAACGCCCAATCGGGAAGCGGACTAGGATGGGTCCACATAGCAACCTTGGTCGGCAGATGAGTCAACCTAAAATGTCCCGACTTGCTCTTCCACGCTTCACCCTCGTGGGCATCATTGATCTGAATCTGGAACAGCGTGTCGTTGTGACGGCTATCATCGTTGGCCGGGATCGTCGTAAACTCTTGGTTGGTCGGCATCAAGGGTGACGCGACGTCGTGGGTCATCAAGTACGTATCGGTCCGGACGTGGAGGAGCTGGACAACGTCGTTGTGGCGGACGACGCGGCCGCGGCCGGTGTTCGGGATCGCCTTGGTCGGGATGATCTGCCAGTGGTTGTTGGTGTCGTTGTGGGGGTAGCCGGTGACCTGTTGGCCTTGAGAGCTGATGCGGCCGTCGTCATACCGCAGGGGATAGCGTTCGACGTGCGAGTGGAGGAAGACCTTGGTTTCCTTGTGACGCATCGCAATAGTGTCGTAGTAGCGGATTTCTTCGAGAATGGTCAGTTGAGAAAGAATATGCGGGCGACGAGAGCGTACCTTGGCTATTCAAGAGAAGCTCGTTGCCCTTGAGGGTCTCCTGGAAAGCAGGGCTCATGAACGAGTCGCCAGAACCGGAGTGCGTAAGAATGGCAAAGTGGACGTAAAAGAACGACAGGTAAACGATAGCGGGAACGATAATTAAGCCGAATGCACGAGCAGCGAATTGACGTCCAAA
>WSLO01000611.1:0-14215 GCA_019677385.1 Ceratobasidium sp. 392 | reverse complement strand
GCAATGGCGTGGGGTTCTACGGGGATTGTTCGTCGCAGATTTACGCTAATGCTTTTGTATCTTATAACGCGGGCTGCAAGGTGAATGAAAGTCTCCTTAAATCTCAAAAATCCGACAATCTACGACAAACAATCCCTCACCAGCTCTGCCAAATTCCGCTTTGCACTTGTTGAGGGATCTCAATTTAGCTCCTGGTGCGTGCACGCATGCAGCTTGTTTCACCTATAGAAGTGGCTGTGTGGGTGTTAATCGCTTTGCGCCGCCGGAGACTGCCGGTTCCTATGTGGTTGCCGGTCCCAATATGACATTTAGGAGGTTGGTGCAGCTGTGTTTCCGGAGAAGCATGGCCGAAGGACGGCGATCCAATCGTTCATTAAGCGACGTGATAGATTTGATGACGACTGGCGCCTCAAGCCTTACCATGTGGAGCGCCGTTGAACCTTGGGTATTGCTTGGTCAATTGGGACCAGGATATCGGAAAGCAGTCTCGGAAAAATAAGAAGGCAGTCCCGGTCGCGTGAACGAAGTTAGCCAAGCTGCGAGGCTAAAGCTCACTTGACTATCATTGGTATGCCGAACAGACAGAAGGGGTGAAGATTCCTCCGCCTTTGAATCAAAGACCTCGATCCATGTTCTGGTACTTAGCCTTTCTTTTTACTAGGGATTGAAAGGTTAGAATTTGAGCATGATCGGGCGGAAAATTACGGTTGTTGCAGGAAAGCATTATGGCGTAGCGTCGAGTGATGATATGCGCTGAAGCCAACAGGGCTGCGAGGCCAGTCTGCAATTGAGAACCGTCTTAAGGTGAACGAAGAGGAGGGCGTCAAGATTTGTGTTACATTTAGTCAAGCGTATTATAGCGTTTGGTACCTTCGACAAGTCTTTTCGCGCTCAGTCTCTTTTATTGGAGTCAAGCAAGTAGCACACGCCTGCTCCTGCTGCCGAACCAGACCTCGGGTTGAGCCCGTACTATGGCGTAAATTTTGACAGTACCATACACTGGGGTCACGCTACAGGAAATCCGCTTATGGGACCGGCACGCATATATACTTGTCGCAGAAAGTCATAGGCATGTGCTTGTTAGTACGCGCTTAGGGAAGATCAGCTGGGTCATAACCACCACATTCCCCGAGTTTTAATTTTTGAGGATAATAGATCTGAATTGGGTTCTCGAGAGTTGACACCTGCACTCGACCAAAAGGGCACTCACTAGTAAGGCTCCTCGCTTTCGGAGCATCTGATAAGTTTGGGCTAGGGGCTTGTCATTCGAAGTAAGGTGGAGAATACAACAATGGGAGTGGACAGAGGTTCTGGAGGTTTTCACGACTCATTGTATCTGAGTTCTCGTGGTTTAAACCCTCAATCAATGGTATATTGCACGCCATATGATCAACTTTCAGACCTAGACCAATATAGTCAGGAACAATGCTTCCGGTCTATGCCAAGCGTACTGTTCGGTGCGCTTTTCTCTGGAGTGTGGGCGCCCCGGATTTACAGCCTATAGAATTAATGCTTCGATTCTGTTCTGGGGTTTGACATCAGTTGTAAATCTTATATAAGACTTACAAATTATACCAGACATACACAAAAGTGTGTCTGTGATTTGCGATCACATCAACGTGTCTATCACCACCCTGGGAGCGTGTGATCTAAAGGGCAAGGTGGGCAATTGGATTCTTTGGTTCGACAACTGATGGAAAACTGGTTCAGGCGCGTGCTTTGCACAAGATGATCGCCACGGTGTAATAATCCAGACCTTTAAACTCTGGCGTCAATCTAACCCTCCCTCGTCAGTACTCCTCGATGCAATATCCAGAGAGGTCGCTAGTGGGAGACCACGTACAACAGCCTTCTCAGGCAGCCGAGGCGAACCCAGGCCGTAGCTTTGGATGGCTTGACCGCAACGGCTCACCAGAGGTACGGGGCTGCACAATGGTCTCCAGAATAATAGACGCTGATTATGCAGTCGAGTTCAGGCGTCTCCGCCGGGTTCCCCGACCATGGGGAGGGGTGAAGGGTACTTTCCGCTAATGGTATGGATTAGTCCATTATCGTATATATATCCCGGAACTTCATGTGTTTAAGATAGGGCTTCCAGGCCAGTCCAAGGCTGCCAGATGCGACAGATCCAAAGCCTTCTCTTCCTTCCAGAGTACGTCTTCGCCTTATTCTTCGCCATTAGAAACTGGCCTTCTAATGTCTATTTCAGCCTTTTGGTCACGCTCAAACTGAAGACGCAAAGTTTCTGCGAGGAATAGGACGTGGTGCTCATGTTTGGACGACCTATGTGAAAGAGACAAAGGAATTCGACAACGACATGGTTGATGGATGGAATAGGTACGGATCAACTTTACAACAATTAAGGCTGAGTAGAAATGTATTAATGCGATTATCCTTGCAGAAGTCTCGATGTTACCCTAGGTAAGTTCTCAAAGTTCTTTGGATTCATATCATATCTTTGACCATACATACCTTGGCGTGGCTCTTATAGTCTTTGTGCGTATCATTTATTGTCTACACTCTGAAGACAGACTCTAACGCCCTTACACAGGCCGCTCTCTTTTCTGCCATTCTAACGGCGTGAGTTTATGAGGATTATGCATAAGCTCCGGAACAGAAATTGACAATTAACCAGATTTGTGAATGAAAGCGCCAAACTTCTGAAGCCCGATCCTTCAGAGCAGACGGTCGTGGTCCTCAAAGCAATTTTGCAGACACTCCAAGGAAACACGACTGGACACTCCCTCACCAACTTATCGGACGTCGCTGAAGATGCAGATTCTCAGCCAACAAGGAACGCCATTTGGGTCAACTGCTTGTGGTATCTCTCCCTTAGCATTAGCGTCGCCGTGACACTAGCTGCAATGCTGGCAAAACAATGGTGCTATCACTATCTCTCCGCTCGCTCGGGGGACACCATTACCCAAGCCGAAGAGCGACAGCAACGATATAATGGGCTTACGAAGTGGCGTATGCAAGGGATCCTCGAACAGCTACCGATGATGATGCACATATCATTAGGCATGTGGTCTCATGGCTTGGTAGAGTGTATGTTCTGATCAACAAAGTTACAGCACTATTTTCAGTTGGCCTGGTGTTGTATCTATGGGATATAAATACCAAGGTTGCTTGGGTGGTGACAGTCGTAACAATCATCGCCTTGTGCTTCTACCTTGCGACAACACTCATACCAGTCTGGGTCTTATTCTGCCCGTACAAAACTGCGCAATCAGCGTACACAAAGGATATATTGGATCTCCTAGTGGCCCTGCTGAAAGTACTTGTGTCTTATATTCGGAAAGCTGTAACTCGTGTGTTGAGGCATATCCAACGCCCAAACTTTCATCTAAATAATCCACAAATATGGAATAATCTTTTGGCTTTGCTCGGCGTCTCACCTCATCCAGAGAATAACGCACGTGACACGAACCCAGCCCCTTTACAGCGCTTGCGTTCTTGGTTCATACATCGGGTCTTATCTCGACCAGTCACAACCCAGGAGCTCGATTTAGAACAGAATCGTGGCAATGAAAACTAGAATGATTCGCCGCCATCAGACGAAGAAACGGAGCCTCAGTTCGTCAAAGACGCACTAGAGTGGCTCATATTCAACTCTCAAAACTCGGACTCGATTGATACCGCGATAGGTGCTTTGGCCATAAGCAGGGTTAAAGTTGACGATGATCACCTGAGCGACAAAATAAACTCACACCTGGTGAAGCACTTCTCCGACTGTTTTGGTTCTAGCGAAAATAGGACCAAGATGGAGATACTTCGGCACCAAAAGGCTCTCAAGTCTGCTCTGGACTACATAGATTGGATGTCTTTCTTTGCTGGGGATGATCATGAGAGTATCTCCAAGCAGGCTTCTCATTTTGTCAGTAGCCTCGGAACCGAGACGGTAACAAACCTTGGACTTGCACTTGCAAGGTATGTGCATACCCAACTGACAGACCAGGCGCTCAAATACAGGTCTTGTTATCTTATAGCCTAGTTGAGCAAAAGAACCTTCCGTCTAAGGCTAGCGAGAATGTAATTGTTATACACTGACGCCTGAGAAAGCTCGCTGACTTAATTTTATCGTCAGGTCGCACTATGGTTGTCATCTTTTATCCGTTTATACGACGAAGGGGGCTTATACCTCAGCGAAGACGTACTCTCAATATTTATCGATGGCCTCACTATTGCTGGACAGACCGTCGGCCGTGACCAGCGCGACTCGGATCACACTCAGGATGCCTCAAGCCGAGCCCGCATCCTGGTTGTACCATCGCTCATCAACATCCTCTGGAAAGTTTCGCATATTGATGAATCGGCTCTTCGGTCCTCCATCGCCGTCAACCTGGCTGTTTTTGCATTGACGACGAAGCTCCCATACCCCGTCAGTAAGGATAACTTTGATTCGACAGCCCACTACTTGGCATATGAGTATCGCTCTTCCAGTGGTCGAAACTCCAGCTTTGGGTCCTTTGTTGTATTTGCCCTTCTTGGATTCATACACCCTGAGAGCCAGCTCGGCCTTAATGGGCAGAGTACTGTTACAACAGCTTGTCAAATCATTCGCGAGACAAACTATCTTGCCAAGCCTGACGGCGCGCCAAAGGATATCCCGGAGCTAGCTGAATTTAATTCTTTCCGGCGGCAGTTGACTCCTATGCTGATTGAGAGTATGCTCTTGACCGCCCCTGATCGATGGGAGTCACGCCGCTGCCTCTTTGACACCGCGTTCAGGGACCGCAAGCTTCCTGATTATTGGAAAGGCCACACATGTCAGGTACGTATAATACAATAAATCTTGGTTGGTCCATAAGTAATAAAGGTCTCATCCGCTGGGACGCAAATGCAGTCTACCTTGCACGGGGTCTACAGCCTAATAGTGGACCACATGGATGGAAGGTTCAAAATGCATGATGACGCAATCATCGCAGTGACCGACTTGCTGTACAGGGAGGTTCAAAAATTACCAAAACTAGATTTCGAGACAATCATCGGTCCGTACGCGCCCGGTGAAGCTAGAAACGGTAATCAATTCATATACATCGTAACGCATTCGTGCTTATAGACCATACCAGCAGAAGCGTCCACATCACACTCATATACTATTGTTGAAGATGATGGCACACGGCCCCATGATTCGGGACGCATGGCTGGTATGGCCCTTGCCCTTGTGATCAAAAATCGACATAACGTCAAGCAATGTTTCGAAACCGCTGTTCGAGCTGTCCTGCTCCATATGAACAGGACCGGATGCGGGGCAGACCTGGTGACGGCATCCACGAAGTGGTTCTCGAGAACGTTCCCTGCTGTGGCTGGTCGAAAAGAGTTTGCGAATGAGGCAGAGCTGCTTCAGATGTGCGGGTATATGCGTATCCTCACCACTATGGCCGTACACTGTATCGAACCCAAAGAGCTAGCGACACGTCTGTTTGACCGCGCTGAAGCTCGTTCCGAAGCGCATCTACATGAAGATGTCGAAAAGAAGCTCCAACTGTAAGCTCCCAATGTCTCTACTCAAGGAATAAATCTATGTTTCTCTGACACTTCGATTTTACAGAGTAGCCAAGGCAGCGCATGATATGAACATCCGTGCGTTTGGCGTGTCGAGCTTAGCAATCTGGAGGTTTGCCTGTCCCAACGAAACGTTCAGCCCGGACGCGAGGCGTCTGATACTCGACGATTTATGGAGCCTGGTTGCTAAGCATGACGAGTATAAGCTAGGCCCTGAAGCGTTAGAAGCACTCCTGGACCAAATCGCCTTGCTTACAATCGTGAGCGAGCCGGCCATTATCTTATCTAACACCGAGGCTCAGACGCTTCTACAACTCCTCGATCAATTGCCTGAGACGGAAGATCACGTGCGGCCAGCCTTGGGCGTAGCATTGACCATTTGTGGGCTGTGTCTCGATGCAGAGACCTGGGACTTCTGGACGCTAGCGGAGCGCAAGAAGTGCTGGAGAAAGTATGCGTGGCCAAAAAAGCGTAAAAGGGACACGCCCGCACTCTATCTCCTCGGGTTGTCCAGGCTCCTGGCGCACTACGAGCCGCTCATGCTTAACCCTGCCAGCATCAAAACCATTGCTTTGGAAATTGACCGTTATATGGAGCAACATGCCGATACACCCATGAAGCGGTTGACACTTCCGTTCTTAGATGGTCATTTCGACGTCAGAAGGCATGTTCGGGAATGCGTTTGGAAGTATCTTCGGGATACGGAGTCACAGGCGCCATTTACGAAGTCAATGGCTGCATCTCGGGACGAGCTCCGGACGGCTGTGCAGTATGACGGAGGGGAAGGGTTCTTGTATGAAGCGCCTCAGCCGTTTGCTCGTACAAAAAGTGACGGAGGGCCTTGAAACGTGTTGCGAGTTTTATGAACTGATATGAAGTTTAGACCTGGTAATGATTTGTTCTTGTATCTGCTGTCGACAGGCAGACCGTGAAATAATAGAAAGTAGCCTATATGCGGGTGTGTTATGATGTAGTCTCTGTTTGATTTTTGGAGGCTGCTGCTTGGATTGATACACACTACTATGACCCTTTTTGGCCTAACATTTACGATGATCAAGTTCTTCTAACGGTTTCGTCGAACTATCGCTTCGCGCACCTGATGACTGGTCGGCATCGTCGAACGAGTCGCCTGGATAGAGTAGTTGCATGTAGGGCCCTGGGTCTGACCTTTGGTGCAACAGAGGCTTAATTTACGGCCAACTGGACTCAAGATTTACACCTGGCTTGGCACTGAGTTAATTTCGGAGCTTTTGATCAGGTAGTTCGGATTTCATACGGAGGCTGGAAGATAGAAACTTCCCTATGTCGATGTGATGCAGGGGATAAGGTATTTATGATCGACACCGCTTATCAACGAAGGCTCAGAATCGCTAACAGGAACGAGATCTGAGCCTTGTCTGTATCGTTGGGATACGTTAGGATGTACTTATCGCCAAGCGCAGATCCAATGCGCGTCACAAGGAAGGGCCGGATAATCAGCTGAAACTGCCCGCTCGGATACAAGCATGGAACACAAACAAATTGCAATTTCAGTTGAATTCATTCACAACAATAGGGCCGCGATTTGTGGCTCGCTCGACATCATATGCAGAACCATTTAGAGTATCAGCGCGAGATACACGGTCATGCATCACTTCTGACCCCAACGCACCAATATCTAACCCTATGAAGAAGCCCCCGAGGATAATAAACTGCATTGTCTCAGGAACGGTAACGTAACCATAGAAGGTCTAAGCGCCGACCCGTCACCTCGCTCTGATCCACCACACCGCCTACTCCTTATCAACCTCCCGGCTCTCCAAACTGGCTCTTCGACCACCCCGTTCTCAACCCCGGCGCGAAAGCCCTGACTCTAAAATGGCAAACTCACATTCTGGTTATATCCCGCTCCCTGCATACTCGTCTGAACCTACTTCACCTATATCGTACCCAAACTCGCCGTTGCCCGAGTACGACGACCAAAGAAGCGGGAGGCTGGGATACTCGTATAGGTCAGCGCAGCAAGCGCTGGATGCGGATCCGAGGTTCCAGACGGAGGAGCCGCAGACCTGGCAACGAGTGGTGTTGTTGATGATATTGGCCGGGTTGTTTTATCTGGCGTTCACTATGAAGTCTGGATCGTTTTTAGGGATGGAGGAGTCGTAGTGATAGAGAAAACTGTAAGTCTGTTCATTGCTGGCACTTATGTGTGATAGCTGAGCACAAATAGTCGTAGTTAGGTCGAATAGTTGTTGTCAACCTCGACCGCGAGCTCAGACTCTCGTCCTATGATTTCACCGTATCTTAATTCCTGTGCATATCTATTAGACTCTTGCCCCAACGGAACCTGTACACGCCCTCTATTATCGCCTCTTGTCTCTGCTATTCCTGGTTGTCTTCTTGCCTACCGTTCACATGAAAAATGATCTTTTATCCTATCCACGTTCTCGTCAGCTCCGGCACGTCACAACTTGACAGTCCACGACCAACACTGAGACTGAAATGCTTGGACATTGTCTATTTTTGGGTCGAGTATCGTTTTCCACGGGAGTCATCGACACCCTCGTTTATGATCCACGCGTGGATGGACGTTTGGGAGTTTTGCAAACGGTCTTTACGACATTCGTCGCAACTGTGAAAGCCTTCAATTTACAGGGCATTTTATTTTATTTTTTGGGCTTTGGCCAGCGAGACAGTGCGGGGTTCAAACCCCAGCCCGATCCACTGCGCCACGCCAGGCTGTCCCCCGATCATGGCTATACACCTCAACATCATCTATACTTGCAGCCAATCGAATAGAGATGGCAGAAATGAGATGATATCATTGAAATGCGTGCACAAGTCTCGTTAATACATAAGATAGCGTTGCTCATGACAACAGAAAAAGACTGCAATAAAAAGACAAGACATCGATGATGAAGGACGAGAAAAGAGAAATCAAATCAAGACGTCAATGGTAATGAAGACAGAACAAAAACAACGTTATGGAAATGAAAGAGAACATCAAAAACATCAATGCGTGCGGAAATGAGAAAAAACACATCGAGGCATCAAGCATCAACACCAACATCTTAAAATCGTATAATCAAAACCTCCCGTGAATTCATACACTCAACTTTTCGGGGTCATTGATCATCCCCAACTCTCGTAGCTCGGCCACGCACTGGTCAAGCCTCGCCGTAACTTCTCGAGCATACTCCAACAGCGGCTTGATCGTCTCGGGCGTCAACGCCAGGCGACCTTCTACTCCAACCGCACTCGGATACCCTGACCCCACAGGAGACTGCAACGGCGCCGAACGTAGACTGGGTTGAATACTGGACACGGACGTGGATACTTGAGCCAGTCCGCTCGGCGTCTTTTGCTTGAACTTGTTGCTCCCGTTTCGTACCACTCCTGCCGAAGATGGACCAGCACTCGCACTCGCCAAATCCGTCCCCGTTCCAAACGCGGTCTCGTCCTGAGGCGACCCGCCTTTTCCAAGTGAGATCTGAGACTTGGTCGCCGCAAACTGGGCGGGCAAAGCCGGAACAGGCGGTCTCGAATTCCCCGTTCCTAACGATCCAGACTTTCGTCCTCGCAACGTCGCATCCTTTTCTCCCTGAACCTCTTGAGTCCGAATCCGAAGATCGAGATCCGAGGCGCTGTCCATCCGGTCCCAATCGCTCTCGTCCGGGTCGTCCTCGGTCGCGCTCGACGTGGCCGTCCCGGTTCCAGCGCCCAGCCCAACATGATTAGCCGATACGGCCCGGCCCTTGGATTTACTCCTGCTCCCGTTCAACCGGAATATAGACGCCAAGCTCGGTCGGCGAGGCGACGATTTGTGCGGGACGGGTGCGGGGATCGGTGCAGCAGCGGGTCCGTGCGATCGAGAACCGTACGGCCGAGACTGGGGAAGATGCGTCTGGGACTGGCGAGGAAGGTTAAGCTGGGACTGATGGCCTAAATTTAACTCGGACTTCATCCCCGGATTCACGCCCAAATTGATCTGTGACTGGGATCCAGGCGCGGCAGTCGGCGATGTAACGTCTACTCGTGACTCAGCGGCACCTCCTCCTATGGCCAACCTCGTCGGCGGCCTAGACTGTTCACCGCCCGATCCGCCCGCCGAAGACGATTTCTTCAAGTTCAAATGTTTAAGCAGGTCCTTGATCCCGTTTATCCCCGCCCGACTCGCTCGTCGAATTTTTCCCGCTCCGGTAGCGCTAGCACTACCACCGCCAGAGCTGACTTTGGTCGTATCAGGAAGCTTGACGGTCGATTGACCATTCAACGCCGCGGCGCGCACATCCTGGGACGATGCCGAACTAGAAGGAAGCGTGATAGCACTGGCCGTCCCGCCTGGATGAAGAGCGTTCAGATAATTTGGAGTGTGCGTATTCGTCGGCGGAAGAGGAACGTGTAATAAAGACGGATTAGGTGTCGAAAGCATCTCACGAAGGATCAAGAGTTGCCGGGGCGAGAGTTCCCCACGTTCCTTGTCCCATTGTTCCTTTTTCGTGGCAGATTCAACGTCTGGCGCAGCTTGGTTCCCAGCCAAAGTGATCGCGCGCTCTCGGCCGTTGGCTTTCGCGTCCTTGTCTGGTGAAACAGGTGAAGGCGCCTTGTCTCCTGAATGGGTCGTCCCGGTTGAACCTCCATCTTTCCCACCCGAACCTCCACCTCCACCGAGTTCAACAATCACGTCTGCACACTCCCACCACAAGCCATACCGCTCATCAATCGTGTTTAACCGATCCGTCACGCGTCCGATATCTCGAGACGGAACGCGCACTAGTGTCGCAGACGTAGCGGATCCACGGTTGGCAGGAGGAAAGAGGACGGGCGAGAGCGGTTCGTTGTTCTCGATCGCGTATTTTAGGTCCGCGAGGAGGTTCCGATAGAGGGTTTGTAACCTGCGGATCTCTACAAAAGCAAACCCCCGTCAATCTCGAATCGAATGAAAACATTATATAGACTCACGTTCAACACTTCCCGCAAACTCCCTCACCATCCCAAGATTACTCTTCAACCCGCTCTGGGCCCGACTAATCCTCGCAGGGATCTTCAAATCGCTCAGACTGTTCCTTCTCAGCACACTGGTACTACCCTCGAGCGCACCGCCCGGTTGAGTCGCCGCCCGGCTCAAAGAGGACGATTGGCCAATTGGCGAGTTTCCATTATGCAGACGAGCGGTGAGTTTGGACGGTGTGCTTGACGGAGTCGTGAACCCCGAGAGAGATTTGGGTGGGGTCGCGAGTTGGAGCAGGGATTGATGCTCTTCACCTGTTTTGTTCGACAAAGTCTGAGGCGGACTGGGCGGTTGAAGTTCGATAGGAGGTAAGAGGTCAGAGTTCAATCGTGCAGGCTCGGAAGCAGACTTGGTATGCGCCAACGAAGCCGATTTGCGATGGATCTTGGACCGTGAACCGAGCGAGCCAGAAGTCCGACTAGACGATAAAGACGGTCGGCTGGTAGGAATAGGCGGGACAGACACATCATCCTCTTTTTCTTCCTCCTCCACCTCGTCCTCTGCAACCTTCGCCTTTTCAGGGGTAAAAATCGCAAACTCGACTCCATCTTCAAACACGATCGGCTGCGAACCATGTAAATGCCTCGACTTGGACGGCGTAACCGGTTCCCTCACAATCACCACATCCTCCTTCACCATAGGTGGAGGGGGCGGCGGTGGAGGGGCATCGTCAAACGTAACAGGCGGTCCAGCAAGCGGCGTCCCAGGCCGATGATGCAAAGGCGTACTCGGTCGTCGGGTGGCCAACGGTGAACTCGGTCTCGGCGCATGAGGCGTGCTCGGTCGTCCAACGAGGGGCGAACTAGGCCTAGACGTACTCGACCTCACATCCAACGCAAGACTAGGCCTCTCGTCTCCCATATCATCTCCAAACCCGATCGGAAGAGTAAACACGCTCCCGCTCGGATCGTACTCTCTCGGCGAAGCGGCAGAGCTCGAAAGCACGATTGCGCTCGCGCTCTTGGGTACATTCCCGCTTGCTCTCCTCCCACCGCCATCCCACTCGTGTAAACTCGGGACGGTACTCGAGCTAGTCACCCTCGATCCGGTCGTCACACTCGACCCAGGCGCTGTACTCGTCGAACTCGGGATCCGCGGGCGACCATCCTCCCCAGGACCTGTACTCTTCTTTCTCGAATGCGAAAATCGACGCAACGACCTCAGCACACTATTCTTCTCTTTATCTTTTTCGCCTTCCTCTTCTCCTAAAGCGTTGGCCCATCCAGCTCCAGCACCTCGACCTAGACTCGCCGGAACCTTGGCCACGCCGACTTTAATACTGCCCCCTCCGGCCGGACCAGATAAACTCATCGGTCGTCTGCTCTTCATCAACTTGCTCCCAGGAGGGGTCGGACTCCCAGCTTCTTGCGGTGGCAAAGGTAAAGGCAACGGCGGCCTCGTTGTAGTGCTCGCAGACTTTCTCGGCGGTTTCTTGACAGTCTGATCATGATCATGGTCCAGCTGATCAGACGCATCCGACGAGGGCGCAAGGACAGGCGAGCGAGTCGACGAAAAGCTTCCGACGTTTTTCCAAAACGGCTCCTTAGACTTCACTCGCCGGACAGCTAGGACGTGGTCCTCGGGCGACGAGCCGCCTTCGTTCGAAACAGCAGGGCCCGAAGTGGACCGAAACCAGTTGTTGGTCCGCGCGTTGGGCGTTTCGGGTGAGAACGGCTGTTGTTTGGGTGTTGTGCTTGACCGAGGAGCCCGTGTCCGTGCGGGGGTGCTTGGAACTGGGATGGATGGAGAGGTGGAAGATGTAAACGCCGAGGGCGGAGAGTTTGTCGATTTGGGTCGACGACCGAGTTTGTTCTTGAACGAACCTAGAAATTAAATTACAATTGAAACGTGTCGAACAAGGGTGAAACACGAGGCCGAAGGGCGGATCATCAGTAACGATCAGAAACTCGGTGATCAAAAAGCAGAAAACTCACCGATGCGCGTCAAGAGCGGTGTTCGTGTTGGCGGACTGGACGGTCCAGCTATCGGCATGGGTGGAGGACTGGGCGTACGTTCCTGATGCGGCGGGGCCTGGTTGCTACTCTCGCTCCAGCTGGCTTCTTCCTCGGTCGTCATTGCTAGACCTAACCCCTCCGGCGGACTCGGTTCTCTCATCACGTATCCTCCCCCTCCGCCACCACCGCCTCCATCGTCATGTTCGGCAATATCCCCCGGCCGAGCGGGTCGACTCTTTTTTCGTAATCGCCGTCTCGGTACACGTGGTTGGGCAGGGACAAACGGTGCGACGGTCCCGTTTTCGCGCGAACGCGTGGTACGGAGATGGGCCGTACTCGACGCGAGCGAGGGCGTGTACTGCTGCGCCGTCGAGGTGCTCATCGAGAAGAGAGAAAGAGCGGGCGAGCCGGGTACTTGTCGAGTATGCATGAGCGGAGAAGATCGAGCCGAGGCGGACGTGCTAGTAGACGAACGTGAAGGGGAAGTCGGTCGTGCGCGCTTGCCCGGAGACGGCAATGTGCTCGTCCCAGCTGCAGCGCTCGAAAAAACCGGTAATGGCGAGACAGTATCTTCTCCTCCAGTCATGTGTCGTCCCGTATCGACCGCGAACCCAAAGTCTGCCTCTTCATCCTCTTCATCAGGTTCGGCCCACCGACTCAGATCCGTACGTGGTGCCAATACGGCCGCACCCGCCGCTTGACCCAGACTACTCGACCCGGCTGAACTCTGTCGCTCGGCCTCTTCGCGCTCGAGCTCTTCGTCCCAGGCGCCTGCTGCGTCTGATACGCTGTGCGAGCTCCACCGTTGTTCGGGTGGAGTTTGATGCGAGGTGCTGTTGCGTGGGCGAGATGGGGGCGGTTTGGCCGGCGAGTCTTCGGCTTGGAACAGAAAGTCGTCGTCCTATGCGAGGGGCTGTTAGCTAGGTAGAAGATGTGGAATGAGGTGGGGGTGGACGTACCCAGTTTTCTGCTGGTGCTGCAAACGAGTAATGAAATTAGCTCGAAGAAAAAAGCTAATCGATAATTGACTGATTTTACATACCCGAAGCTGCAGGCGCAGGAGAAAACGTCTCATCCCGAATCGCAGTAGCAGCGGACATGGTTGACTACCAACACACGAAACGGCCCGTAACGTCGTAAAGTCGTAGGTCGAAATGACAGTAGATCTGATCCCCCGATATAATATAGATACGAGTATAATCCCCGTACAGTCGTCCTGATATTCGCGAGCGACGACAGTTCGGGGTTGCTTTTGGTCGATAAAGAACAAGAAGATAGAAGCGAGACCCAACACGCTGCCGTCTTAGCGCCGGTGTCCGTGGTAAGATCCAAGCGCCAAGGGTCCTTGTTTGGCTTGTCCCGCCCAGATGGCTGCTTTTGGTCTTGTTCGCGTGTGTCAGTGCGCGGAAACACGTTCTACGGTCGCGCCCTCTCTTATAGCTCAGAAAGGAACTCTGTGCTCCTTTTGCTCGCTGCGTCGGCTGTTGCGAAGTCTGTCTGCTGTTGGCCTCTGGTGTCTGGTCCTGTGGTCTTTCCTTTGTTTGCGCGCGTCACTTCGGTCTATCCTCTGCGCGGTCTGTTGTGCTCGATTTCTGTTTGGAAAATTCTATCCCGGCTCCTATGTGGAAACACCTAATCTAGCACGGGTCAGCTATCTCGGAATACGCCAAAGATCTCCCAGCTAAACTCACCTGGTCATGGTTGACTTGGCTAGTTACTCAGGCTCGATTCACATGCTAACCTACCTCCTGAACACGAGCAC
>WSLO01000610.1:0-14225 GCA_019677385.1 Ceratobasidium sp. 392 | reverse complement strand
GCCACCGGACCTATCTCGGCGAAGCCTTGATGGATTGCTTAGTAACTCGGCGATCGGGTGCGCGCATTGCCGAGGTATCTTACGCAAAAGACAGCTAAGCGATAGCTTAAGCCGTTATGGAACTATGAGCGAAACAAGTTAGTAATCAAATCAACTTATGGGCGCTTAAGTTGTATGCTGCATATCTCAACGAGTTCTTAAGCTAGAAATATGAAATAAATGCGTAAAGGGAGATAGGATTTTGTACTATTTATAGAGCTACAAATAATAGTAAATCCAACGCATCAAAAATACAGAAAAGCGGGACTAAATCAGGAGATAGGTAAATTGCAAGTTTAGATTCTAATGCAATAATGTTAGTATCCATAACAACCACTACTACGACGCTTCCGGCTAGCAGCGATTCGATCATTTCCATCAGCGACGACTCGGTCGTCTCCCTCGGCGGCCAGTAAAACGCCGAAGCTTCTGGTGACAATCCGGCCGTAGCCTCGGGTGATAATAATTCGGTGATTTCCCTCAGCACTGTTTCGACGCTTAGCTTCGACGATGGCAACCCTAAAGAGTAAGTAATTTATGTCGCGAATAATTTTTAAGTCTCGTTGCTAACTACTTTCTAGGTTATATCTTCCTAGATACGGAACCATGAACTTCGTTAGGTGCCCGGACACAAGTTGTAATCGACCTCCCAGGAGCCAGTGGTCATATGGTCACGACGGTCTATTCAGCGCTCCCGATCCCAAGAATTGTTATGTGGGAGATGTGTACTTTTCGCCGCAGGAGGGCGACCTCCTATACTGGGTCTGTGTTGCAGGCGGGGAGGATGGCGAAATTGTTCAGGAGTGGGCTCCTGTTGAGATACACGGTCCCCACCCGACTACGCCCGATGTGACGCTTGAGCATTACGCCAGCGGTGAACCATACTGGTTTGGCTAATTCGTCGTGTACCCATTAGCCACAGAACTGTTTCTGCGAATGATATGTCTGTCTGGTAACGGTCTGTCGGATCAACTCAATCAGCATGCGCCAGCGGATATATTACATCAAAGTAACATTGCATTTTTGGCCCTATTTACAAGCGTAGTATAATTAGTTTGACTCTACATTACTGTGTGTTGGATCCAAACAAGTTATTTCAAGGAGGTAAAGGCACGCGTAGCGATGATCGTCTTGTGATCATCAACAGTTTTAATAAATAGGCTTTGATGTGGATGTGTTGCAGGGGCGACAAACAACGCGGCTACTCTCGGACCGGCGGAAGCGGATCCGGTGCCGAAATTCTTAGCGCTTGTGTTCCCCTCTGCTTCTTTTCAGCATCAACCCCGAGCCCGTCTTTGCTGCCATCGATGTCGACGTTCTCCTTGCTAGCGAAACCACCGCCCTCGTCACTTACCTGCTGTTCGGCAACTACAGTCATGTTGAGACTCGCTTCTAAGATGGGTGGCAATATTGGAGCTTTTTTCCCATTGTCTTGCACCATTCATATACCCCGGGGGAGCACCAGACTTGAACACACCGACTGCGGTTCCCCTCCTTCACTCGACAGTCCCAGTTCTTCTACTAATGCCTGGACGCGTTCGTAGCCCGGTAAGTTCTATCCTACTCAGTATTCATATACAACGAAGACTCTAAACCTCCATACTTTCAATTTAAGGTTACGGAGAGTGATGATTCGGGTGACGAAGCCTCGAAAACAACTTACGTGAGCATATTTAATGTCCCTTGCCCGGTTGCATGGTATCTTACTTAGTCTTCATTTAAGGCTAAAAAACAAAAGACCAAGCATAAGTTTCCGAGGGCGGGTGCAGCGGAGGACGAGTCGAACCCCGCGCCGAAGGAAAAGAAAAAAAAGGCCGGTAGGGCCACTCGTAGTAATAAGGTGCGTCCTGTTTCTAGTATCCTTCCAGTACACTAAAATCTAGCATTAGGAACACGCCGCCGACGTGCTTGCGACTGTCGGAGAAGCCGGAGGTGACGAGGCTGACGACGAGTCGGACGAAGCCCTCGAGTCTGAATCGTCTGAAACTTACCGACCTGCGCGCGACAGGATGGACACGGATGATCCAGAACCTGGCCAGGCTCCTCAAACCGAAGCCGAGGAAGAAGAGGATATCGTAGCAAGTCTATACGAGGATCAGGAAGGTGTCGGGGAGGACAAGCTATATGTGAGTTAGCATATATTTTAATTGTCTTCATCGTCAGACATCTAATTCTTGGTACATAGAAAAAGCTCCTTTTGGTAGTCCAAGATTTAGTCAAGGATCACAAGCTCCTCCACGAAAAAATCGAGAAGCTTACCGTTCGTCTCGAGCGAAAGGAAGCCAACGCTCGTAAGGCAGGTGGCGCCGGCAAGACAGCCGACGAAGATGTTGAAATGGAGCCTCCGGCCACTGCACCCTCAAAACCATCGAAATCGTCAAAGAAGAAGCGTACCGAATGGAAGCAGGACGTGATGGACGAACGCCCAGCTGGGCGTCGCCCACAGAATCCTACGCGCCTTTTGCTTTTGGTACGTCCATAATAACTTCTGAGCGCTTAGTCTTATGTTTGTCTCTCAACATTTCTGGTTCAAAGGGCTATATTCGTCAAACGGTTCTCGCCCTATTAGGCCGCAAAAGTCGGAAAGAAATGTTGCCGGACGGGCCTCCGGAGAATATCTCCGGGCCTACTGAAACGATGTTCTACATCCAATGGACGGAGAGCGAGAAGAGCACATTCAATAGAATCGCGGCAAACGTTGTAGCGACCAAGGTAATCAAAGAATGGCCCCAGCTGTGTTCAGAAGACGACCGCGACTCACTGCACGCCATGGCGATCCAACATATTCGATACCTGATCAAGCTCTACAAACGCCAACGTCTCCCCGGGGATGATCCCCAAGAAAAGATTCGACGCCTACGGTGTAGCGTGGATACGCGAAAGAGAACTGTGCGCCCATACTCATACAACGTGCTTGTTCTCAGCGCTGACGACCTCACGTTCCAGCTTTTTGAACAGCGGCTAAAAGCCGTGACAGTAATTCCAGGGATTCAGAAACACCGACAACTTATCATCGAACTTGGAATTCAGGGTACCAGCTCAGACGAGGAGGATCCAAACGACCGTAACCACTACTTGGTAAATCGGCGTAAAGAGTTTTCGACTGAGCTGAACGAATTGAAACAGTCAGTATCGATTTCGATTTCGATTTCGAACCGACGTGTTCACTAACGTGGATTGTTAGAAAAATTGACTATGTTTACAAGACTCACTACAAAACTGTCGGCAGTAAAGGCAGCCCGGTCAGGCAGCGCGCACCCTCTGGAAAAGTTAGCACGCGCCGGTTCCAAATCGAAAACCTCCCAAGAAGTATCATGAGCCGAAAATGGTTGTCTACTCTCACCAAGAACCAGATTGCGCTTCACAAGTTCAACGATTTCGAATACAATTTTTCTTTCCCTGACGAGCTTCTCAAAGACACCATGTAGTTACCGTGTCAGGTTGTTTGTCGTATCAGCCGTTTGTTGTGTCAATCAATTAGTCCTCCCAATATATTTAGTCAGCTGAATCGCCCTCTCAATCTTTCCAAAATTAGTCACTTCGATATATTAGTCATCTTGATTTATTAGTCATCTTGATTTGCTTGTAATCATGTGTCGGAATGTGGTCTGACTCTCGTTCCTATCCAGCTCGCTTGTCGTTTTATTGACCCGTCTCACTCGACTCAAACATGCCTTTGCCTTTGCACAAAAATACCGCAGAATGTAAAAGCGTACCGAACGATCTGAATACTCGGCAAGTCCAACCCCCAGGCAACGCACTCTCACTGATTAGAGTTCCCTTTCACTATCGCAGGAATAAGATGGGCCGTTCGCTTCCCCAAATCGTGTCCCCGCTCTACCCCAACGATGAGCTCCCCAAACCGTCATAGAAATGTCAATCCACCGCCCCCCTTGTCGAATATGCTCACACCGACGGCGCTCCCTCCGCCGCTTGGAATTGAATCATTGCACGACTGGACATCTCAGACCGGGAGGTGAGTACTGCGTTATCATGAAGTCGTCTGTCTCTTAATCATATTGTTTACGTTGACTAGCATTCGATCTCGGTACGTATTTCTCATTTGCTGTCATAATAAGTATTGATATACTTCAGTTCACCGCCCCCTTTGCTGAAATCTCATCGAGTTCATCCTTATCAACGACACGGCAATGGCACCCCAGGCAATCGAAGCTTCAGGTTAGTTTCCGACATTGTGCATATTTCTTCAAGCTGACAAGGCAACCTCATTAATAGTGCCCCAAATCCTCGTCCGGCCTCTCGCACGAAATCTCACCCACAAGACTATACATCGTACGTATACAAATATCAAACAAGCGGCGTATCTCGCTCCTGACTACGCTTTGCATGCAACCTTCCAGTTCTTGGATCGGTTCTCTTCGTGCTGGCAATGATTCGCTCGCTGCCGAAACCGAATCGACTGTACCGAACCATGGCGGAAGCGACGACGGCAACAGCCCCGCCTCTTTTTTGGACCAGGAAGATGAGGACAGTCGCCCGCCCTGTCGGTATCTCGATACGATGGCGTCCGAGTCTAAGTGAGCGTACACACTCTCACTTGTATTAGATTTTGTTAAATTGTTCTGTAGGGGCAAACACAAGAACCCCGAAAGGTGAGTGTCGAATTCTTCTAGGTTCACTCGTAAATCACTAAATATAGGCTTATATTGCGTAGGCCGACTTTGTCAACGAAGCCTAAGGAACGTGAATCTTATGAGGAATACAGTCGGAAGCGCAGCGGCGGGTATGTTTGGTTATCCCATGATAAAACACCTATTGCTTACGAAGTTCTGGTCAGAGCTCAACCCAATACCAACCAGTCCGAACTCTCGTAAGTATCTCAACCAAGTATATTGTTCCAAATGTTGAGCCTATGTCAGCGCCGGCTCGGCAAGCACGCAGGCTTTGCAAGATATGTACGTATCCCCATCAGAATCACCAATACATACTCACGAATCTTTATAGGGTTTTGCAACTCAAGAAACAATCGGATGCGCGCATCAGTGATATGTAAGTCTATTAGTATGCACGTTGGGTTGCGCTCAAAGTGGTTTTAGTATGAAACGAATTGAGCATACAAATACGCGTACGAGTGAAGAAGGCCCCTGGACGTAAATTCATCTCATCTTTTTATCGAAAACTTGTACTGATTCCGTTATAGAGGGCCAACCCAAGGCCATACGTGGATATGTCCACGAGACGATGGGAACGACGTCAAAGCTGGCTGGACGTTCTCGCCACATGGCATTGGACATATGGACCCCAGTTCCTACAATGTGGGCCATATTCACTTCGCCTATGCTTCCACCTCGACGGCAGCCTCTTCCTCCTCGGTAAATGGTGGTGTATCCTTCACCTATTGGGTTTGTGTTCGGAAGAAGACCAAAAGTGGCGTGAAGGCGAATGAAAAGTGTTGGGCGCTGTATGAACCCGGGCAATCTCACCCGATTCATACTGCCTATGTCTTGAAGAAGCGCGCGGGCATTGCGCCACCGTTGTGGGTCCTTGTGTAGAGTGGTTCAGACAATACGAAGCGATGATTTTTGTACAAATGAGCCTAGAATAAATGTTCTTGTTTGTTTTTAACATGTCTACGTCGAAGTTGCAACAAAATACGTTTAATTCTATTTTTATCACATTATTCAATGCGCCGAGGGCCCTCTAAAAAGTTCCCATTGTGCTTACTAGAGGGGTTCTAGATGAATCCATGGCGCAACGTACCATATGAACCCCTTGCCACGACCTCGTTGATATTTTCGACGACCTCACCACCCAATCTAACTCATCGCCTCTCGTTGCCCAACACTCCCCTTATCCAAATGCATATCCCTTGGTATCTACTACTGCCTTGGCTTGCATGGTTAGGGTTAGCCGTCCGCGCATCGAATGGAGAGGTTGAGCCCGGGTCAGTAATCATCGGTATCGACTTGGGGACGACCCATACCTGCGTTGGGGTCCATATTGGCGGTCAGGTTGAGATTATTGTGAACGACGAGGGCGATCGTTTAACGCCTTCTTGGGTTCATTTTGGAGAGAACGAGATACGGTTAGCAAGCAAAGTTTTCGTCCGCCCGTATAGGTTTTGCTAATTTAAATGTTAGTGTCGGTAATGCGGCTAAGCGTAGTGCACATACCGCCCCCGAACAGTCAGTCTTCGCGGTCAAGCGGTTTATTGGGCGCGCATACGACGACCCAAAAATCGCGCAGGATATGAGGCATGTGCCTTTCACGGTCGTAAATGAAGGCGGGAAACCATATGTGCGCATTTCAGACGGTAACAGCACCAAAACTTATGTTAGTATCTAAAATTGTCGTCAACAAAACATTGTACTTACCTCCCATCTCAGTCTCCAGAGCAAATCTCCGCAATCGTACTGGCAAGGATCAAAGACATGGCCGAGGCGTACATAGGAAGAAACATCACTCACGCCATTATCACCGTCCCCGCCTACTTTAATGATGCACAGCGCAAGGCCACGATGGAGGCCGGTAACCTGGCGGGTCTTCGCGTTATTCGCACGGTCAACGAGCCCACGGCAGCAGCAATCGCGTATGGCCTTGACAAGAGGAATCGCAAATCGCGTATCATGGTTTACGACCTAGGAGGAGGTACTCTCGACGTCACTTTACTTTCGGTCGAAAACAACGTCTTCGAGGTGTTGGCCACCTCTGGTGATACGCACCTTGGCGGCGAGGACTTCAACAACCGCGTAGTTGATCGACTTGTACGCGACTACCAGCAGAAGACCGGGTACGATGCTATGAGTAATCCTCATGCTCTGCTGAAGCTTCGGAACGCCGTGGAAAATGCCAAGCGTATACTATCGGTGCAGGTAACAACCGAGATAGAAATTGAAGCGTTCGAAAACGGGAACGATTACTCGGAGGTACTTACTCGTTCAAAATTCGACAATTTGAACTTCGATCTGTTCTTGCGAAGCCTGGAACCCGTCCGCAAGGTCTTGAAGGACGCTGGGGTGGAAAAACAGGATGTGGATGAAGTAAGCATGTGCTCTATGTGTCATCCATCACGCTTACTAATCAAACCTCAGGTTGTTCTTGTGGGTGGTTCGACTCGCATTCCGAAGATCCAATACTTGCTAGCGGAACTTTTCGAGGGTAAAGAGTTGAGTAAGGGCATTAATGCTGATGAGGCGGTAGCTGTTGGTGCTGCCCTCCAGGCCGCCGTGTTTGCAGGCGAGTCGGGGGTTCAAGACGTGGTGGTCCTTGAGCTGTGTCCTCTAAGTATAGGGATTGAAGTCGCAGGTATTTTTTTTTTCGCTGCTTAGGATCCTTGAGTTCTAACGTGCATTGGCCAGGGGGAAAATTTGAGCCCATTATCCCGCGTCAGACTCGAGTGCCAACCAAGCGCTCCCAGATCTACTCGACTTACTCAGACAGTCAGCCGACTATTCAGATTAAAGTGTTCGAAGGCGAACATCCGGAGACTGTAAAGAACTATCATCTAGGTACATTCGAGCTATCAGGAATACCTCTCGCTGCTCGAGGTGTTCCTCAGATCGAAATTACTTTCTCGCTTGATATGAACGGAATGCTTCGCATCGACGCACAGGATATAGGGAGGTAAGTATCTCGGCGTTTTTCTGCTCTTCATAAGTATCTACTAATATTTATTTAACACTTCAGCGGACAAACCGGCTCAATTGCGATCGCGAAGGAGGCACGAGCCACAGCAGAAGATGTTACGCGCATGATACACGAGGTGAACGCCGAGGAAAGGGAGAAGGCGGAAGCCATTAGGGCTCACAAAGCATTGAACAATCTCCGGCAAGTCGTGAGTACATCACGTTATCAATTGTGTGTAAAAGCGCTGAATAAGTACATACCTTGCATTGTATTTAGGTTACTAATCTCGAGCGCCAAGTGAACGATGCCAAGACGATGAGTGACCTGGAAAAGTTTACCGTCCGCTCCGTTGTAGTGGGGGTCGGCGCCTACGGCGCCTGTATTTAGGATCACGTGCTTCATATATATATCATCTCTTCTTCCACCTCCAACCACGGCGTGTCCACCGTGGTGACGAGAGTGGGAACCTAAACGCCTTCGGAGGGCACAAGCACACTTGGCAAATAGCCGAGACACTACTAGAGTCCGTTTCTCACACACTGCGCGCGACATTGACGCGCCTTGACCTGTTGATTTCTTTTTTTTCTCCCGATTAACAAAAACGGCTTATCAAGACGAGAACGGGAGGTGGAGGAACTCGAGCGGTCGATTCATATCTGAACGAGCCGCAGCCGCTTTACAACAACCAACGCCGGAACCATCGGTCTCGCCGGCACCCAACACGATCGGCCAAGAATCCAGCTCGACCCCACCGTCCCTATCCTCCATCCTCGAATTCATTGAGTCGAGCCCAACACCTTCAAACCTCCCCTTTCCCCCTAGTCCAGCTCTCGCGCACGCGCCTGGCTACGAGAGCGACGAGGACAGACCGCCACTTACCCCGATCAGGCCTCGGCCACGTCACTCGTCACGGCCAACAGCCCCCAACCCCGCTCGCGTTTTCCGGGAGGACGAACAGGACAGCACACGACCCAATTCATCTGCCAGCTCCAGGACTCGTGAGAGCTCGTCTGGCGACGACGGCCCAGCGGCATCCCCAACCACGGTTGTCCAATTGACTAGTGCGTCGCGTGCACCACGTCCCACATCGCCTACGCCGGCTTCCGCCATCCCTGCCTCGCTCACGCAGAGCACTACCGGGCCAGCCCCAGCGGCCACTTCCACCATCACTCCTCAGGGGTCCACGCCCCCTTCGTTAGGCTCTGCCGCCACCAGCGTTATGGCGGGTGTCCAGTCTGGTCTGAGGGACGCCATGATTCTCGTGCAGAAGCTTGGCGCCTTCGTGGACGGGAGCTCGCCTATACCCGAAGCTAAGTACCGCCACCACTTCAAACAATACACGTTTGGGCTGACGGACAAAGAGACAGCTCGGGTCTGGGTCAACAACCTCGAGTATGCAAGCCCAGCGCATGTGTGGTATCGTAACCTTACGAACACACCGGATAAAGCGAAGGCCGTTGAGGATTGGCCGGCGCTGGAAGCCGAAATCGAGAAACGTTGGCCAACGCCCCAGTGGGACGATACCGCTCATGTGAACGCATCTCGGGAAGCCTGGCTCGTACACAAGTTTGAGATGACTCCAGAGATGCTCGAGAAGTTGAGGGATCGGTCTAGCATGACGAAACCTCACCAGATCTGGGCTGAGGAGCATCGCGCGCTCGGGAAGGCGGTCAACAGCACAGATGAAGATCGGGTCTCGAAAACGATTGCCGAGCTCCCTTCCTGGCTCGTGCACATGCTTCCAAAAGGCGACCGATACGACAGCCAGTTCGATGCACTCTTGAACGACCTCGGCGCTCTCAGCTCACGCCAGCTCGTCTACTCGTACGAGCGCGAGTCAGTCTACGAAGCGGTGGCTAACCAAATGCAAAACGTCTCGATTCATCCGAGCTCGCCGTACACTCAACCTTCTTCGAGCTCTGCTCCCGCTACACCACAAAGCCGTGCCTACCCTCAGACTCCCTTATCGCGACGTTCTAGTCTCCGATTCAATTCGGCTGTCCGCCAAACCATCATTCCCCTCAACGATGTGGCACCGGCCCCAGAGCCTCGAGCTTTACCCCAGACACCCTCACGCCAACCACCACCGCACATGCCCATGGCGCCGCCGAACACACCCCAGACACCTGCGGGGCCGGTAACGTCAGTCGCGTCGCGCGTACTTGCGTTTCAAGCTCCACAAGCTATGCTCCCGAGCGGCAAAGTCGACGATTCGCCTGCTGCAGTAGCCGATTACCAAGCCAGGCGCGACGAATGGCATCGAGCCAATGGACCCAAGCGTTGGCCGTCGTCTCGCCGCCCCTATCCGCTCTCGCCCGGAACGTTCGAACAGACCTTGGACTTGTGCCCGAGGTGCGGCAAAGAGAATCATACGGTACTCGAGTGCACAGTTCGCGAGCCGTACACTGTTGTGGAGCACGAACGCAAGTACCGCGAGTCGGTACAGAGGAAGCTCGCTCGCGAAGCAGACGTCAACCGTCGTGCAGGCGCACTGCCGGACACTCCTACGCCGCCTCAACGCTACCAAGACACTCAACAGGTCGAGTACTCGGAGGCCGAGACTGACTTTGAGTCCGTCGCCGGAAGTTCGGGAAAAGAATGAGGTCGGCATGCGCGATTGGCGGCCATGTCGACCCGAGTTCAGCCAATAGGGAGTGCGAGACGGCTGGCTCGGGATTAGATAAGGATTTGCAAACGAGGACAGTGTTTTTTGATCAATCTTCTGAACTATGTACACGCTCTGAATCGAATGCTTTTATTTATCCAAATCCCGAGCAGCTAGTGATTGACGTGGGAAGTGTCGAAGAGCAAGGCGAGAAGAGGGAGTGGCCATTCAAGATGCGTGTTGGGTTATGTAGTCGCGAGGGAGCGAGGACTGAGTCCCTTTGGGGAACGGTAGATGGCGGATCGATGCTGTGCGTACTAGACTCTACCGTATGGGCACAGATTGAGCACTCGTTTGGCAGGTTGCGGCAATCTCGGATCGTCTGCCGGATGGCCAACGGATCGTGCGTGCCGTCGACGGGGACCGGTGTAGCCGTCCTGAGATACCAAGACAAGGAGTGGCCGATTCGATTTGAGGTCCTGGACTCAAAGGGAGCGTTCGAGGTCCTACTGGGAAAAGACTGGCTTAGATCAGCAGGTGCAAAACAACTCTTCCGAACAGACTCGCTCTCACTTTGTACACGCGCAGGCAAGATCGTAGTTACGAACGCGAACCCCCAGAAGCCTCCCCGGTTGCTAGGACCAAGGTCACCTGACAAGCCAGCCGTGAAACCAGCAAGTCGGACAAGCGAGCCGGAGGTACCTGAACTGGAGGAGCAAGAGTTTGAGCAGGATCGGGAGGAAGGCAATGCATTGACCAGCCCCGGTGAGCCAGTTCCACGTCGGAGTTCGAGACTACGAGAGAAGGCCGAGCAAAGACCAGCGGATACGAACCCATTTTGGGTGTCGGAGACGGCACTGGTAGAGGCGGATGGAGCGATCGTTGAGGACAGCGAGCTAGATGTGGTTGAAGAACCAGAAGATCTCTGGGAACGGGCTAGAGGAGAAGCCGAGGAGCAGACTATGAGGGCGGTGCTGATGAACGAACCTTTGCAGGACAAGCGAGAACCCAACCGGATATCGGAAATCCTCGAACGAGCCGACCGACTTAGGAAGCGGCAGCAAGACCCAGCGGAAGTCCAGTCAAACGAGACGTTCGCGCGACCTGAGAAGACGCATCAACCACCGATCCCCGAATCAGACCGACGTTCCGATCCGTTCAAGCCGAGTCGAGTAGCGGAGATCCTACGGAAGGTCAAAATCGGGAGCGAGCTTAGCGGGGACCAGAGAAAAGAGGTTGAGGACTTGGTTAGTGAGTTTGCGGACGTTTTTGCTCTCACCTTGTCCGAGGTACTGCCGGTTGATATCACTCAGATGAAACTCGACATCCCGGAAGAGGCGGCGTTTCCCAAGCGAGTCGGTCAACGCAAGTTCTCCGAGCCACAGAAGCTAGCATTGTACGACATGCTAGACGACCTCGAAGCGGCCAAGATCATCGAACGAGTTACGCAAGACCAAGTCGCAGCGGTGTCGCCGATAAATATGGTTCCCAAGCCTGGCGGAGCCGAACGAACCGATATCGAGACATTGCAACGCATGGCAAACTCCGAGTGTCGCAAGTACGGGTTTCCGGTCAAACACCCAGAAGTCGGCTTTTACGAGGAGGGCGAAGCGCGGCCAGAAGCTCAACCAGCTAAGTGGCGATTGGTGCAGAACTTCGCAGCGGTTAATCGAGTCACACAGATACGGCCGTTCCCGATGGGCGACTTGGCGGCCAAGCAGCGAACAGTCGCTGGGCACAAGTACGTCAGCGTTATGGACTTGCAAGCAGGATTCCATGCGATACCTATCGCACCTGAGAGCATTCCGTACACTGGGTTCTATGTGGAAGGTCGAGGGCACTACGTTTACCTACGTATGCCCTTCGGTCTGACAGGTGCACCAACGACGTTTTGCGAGATGGTTGCCGAGGCGTTCCACGGACTCATTGGGAAGATCATGGAGGTCTGGATGGACGACATGGCTACAGCAGCGGACGATTTTGAGACCGGCTTAGTTAACCTTCGCACTATATTCGAACGTTGTCGTACTCACAAAATATCCTTGTCAGCCACAAAGACGGTCCTTATGATGGCAGAGGCGTCGTTCGCTGGAGCTAGAGTGTCGGGTGATGGAATTGCAACGGACCTCCGTAAGGTGAAGGCGATTTTACTATGGCCAGAACCGAGATCGGTACTCGATGTTATGGGTTTTCTAGGTATTTCGGGCTCGTTCAGAACCCGAATCCGAGACTTTGCACGAATCGCCCAACCGCTCACAGACCTCACACGAAACGTCCGAACGGGCCAACTCGACGGCAAGAACGCGTTCGAATACAAGAAGGCGCTACGGGAAACGGGGGTCGAGTTGTCAGAAGAGGCCAAACGTGCGTTTGTCGAACTGAAAACAACACTCACCTCGAATCCGGTCCTCCGAGCCCCTCTGTACGACGGCCGCGCGTTTATCGTCAGCACCGATGGGTCCAAGTACGGGTTCGGCGCGGTCTTGTCGCAACAATGGGAAGAAATAGACGGTCAAGGGAATGCCAAAAAGGTCACGTACCCGGTTGCTTTTGCCTCGAAAAGGACCTCACGCACGGAGGAGAGGTATATCCCTTTCCTCCTCGAGTTTGCAGCGTTGAAGTTTGGGTTGGACGAATTCGATAGCATCATTTTCGGTTGCCCGATCGAAATCGAGACTGACTGCAAGGCACTCGCAAATTTGCTCGGTAACGAAAAGCTGAACTCGACACACGAACGGTGGCGCGAGTCGGTCGTTGCTCGGAACATTGTGGCAGTTCGACACAAGTCCGGAGCAGACAATCGAGCATGCGACGCGTTGTCAAGGATGTACGAAGGACGGCCGGACGACGACAATGGGCCTGGGAGACTCGAGGACGTAGACCCCGGTTGGGAGGCTCAGAAAGGGCTCGTAAACGATATGTACCTCTTACTTGACGATGAGGGTACTGCCAAATTGCTCGACAGATTCAAGGACGATGAGTTTTTCAGCGGGATACTCATGCACCTGCTTTTCGAGGCCAACGACGACTCACCATTGGACAAAGAAACCGAACGTGACCGGAAGAGGCGAGCTCATAGAGCAGAAGGGTACATGGTCGAAGACGGCAAGCTCTGGTTGGTTGGCGGTAAACACGCAAGGGCGGGCACAAAGGTGGAGTGCATTCCTCACAACGAAGGATTCGAGCTGGCGCATTCAGTTCACAGAGCGGGAGGGCACTTCGGTCGCGACATGACGGTGTTGGCCCTGCAACAGGACTACCACTGGCCCCGCATGAGGTTCCACGCAACAGAGGCGGTTACCACATGCCCCAGGTGCAAGAACTTCGGCCCTAGGCTTCTATCGGCTCTCCTACGGCCAATTACGCGAGCGAAACCCTTCGACCTCATCGTGGGCGACTACGTCTCTTTGCCGGAAGGACACGGAGGTTTCAAAACGGTACTTGTGCTCATAGATGTTTACTCGCGCTACCTCTTTGCGTTTGCCTCTAGGAAACCGGGAACTGGGAAGTTCACGGTTGATGCGCTTACCAAGATCAGCGATCTCATCGCGAAACCGAAGTCTTTCATGGCCGACGGTGGTTCACATTTTGATTGTGACGAAGTTCGGCACTGGTGCGAAGGCAACGGCACTCACCCGCTGACCACTCCGCCGTACGCTCCTTGGACCAACGGTCTAGCCGAAGGCACCATCAAGCTTCTCATCGGCCGGCTGAAGAAACTTTGCGCTCCGAATGTTGGTGAGGCTCCCGATGAGTCAGACGACGCAGCCAGTACACCATCGGCCTGGCCGAAGCACCTCACTACCGCAGTAGCCCAATTAAACGACCGCACACTTGACTCTCTTGGTTACTCGCCGCGCGAACTCCTAACCGGCATACTCACATTGGACCGAAAGGTGGACATCAACCAGGCTCTCATGGCACGAGCGATCGCAGATATCGACATCAACCTCGGTCTCACGTACGCACTTCGGGACGACGCCTACGCTAACGC
>WSLO01000609.1:0-14227 GCA_019677385.1 Ceratobasidium sp. 392 | reverse complement strand
TTCATGGAGATGATAATCGGCACCATTGCTGAGGATCCAACCCACATCAGGAGACCTTTAAGCTAGACGGCGCGAGTGATCGATTTGCTCGATATATGCGCGCAGCCATATCGCCGCCCGTAAGCATTTGATGATGGGTGGTACACGCCATGATGAAAATCTCATATTCGTTGCCAGTCCTCAGAGTGGTAATCCAGAAGGTGCATGTATCTAGCAACTGCTTATGACGCCGCCCCCAGAACGGTGTGACCCTGTTTTTGTCGCTTAATCCGCCCGGGGAAGGACTGGTTTAAATCGTGGCGCAGTAATCTACGCATGTAGCGGCATACATATACCTGCTTTATGCCTAACGTTCACTCTACCTAGGTGATTGGTCAACTCGGGTAAGTTTCTCCCGCAATATATTAAGTAACTACCGGTATCTGACACTGAAGGCAGTCAGTAGTTAGTTCGGGCGGGTTTGCGAATTAGAGCTTGGGTATAGTGCAATTGAGAGCAATAACTCATAGAATTCGGATCATACATAGATAACCGAGTATCTTTTCTTTCTTAATCCATACTTGGGTTGGTTTAAAACTTGAGCGACAATCCTGATTTGGAGAAATGGCCAGGGGCACGTGTAATCCACATGACAAGAGCCGTGGACATCACGAAGGGATGGAGCGCCACTCCGCTTTTGCTATGCAGGTCAAACTTAGTAAACTTGATGCTATCCTATCCCACGCATCACTTGGCACGAGCGCTTTGAGAACACGTGGGAACTTAGTTCACTCCTGAGACGAACATCAACTAACTCACGCTGTGGCGCAATCTTGCTCGGCAAATTTTGTTTCAAATCGCATCCAAATGCATATATCGCGCCTTATTGTTTGCGTTGAGTCTCTGCCGAACTGGGGTGACGGTACAGGTAGCGAAACTCATTGCGAGGCTGATGCGATGCGTCGTTTCAGACGCGTTTGGCGCCGTTTTCAATATTAAATTACATCTGATTTGAACGTATAGTGGAGATCATAGAGTTTTCAGCAAACATAGGGGTCACGTACAAACTAGAATCGTCCCCGTTGTTGGGATATACATACTATATCTCGTGAATAACTTATCTTAACCACAATCAATACAAGAATCAGAACAAAACAACATCTCATCATTAGCGAGGAAGTGTGGCAATTAGTGGGCTCTTATCAGGCCAAGAGAAAAGTTCGTGCTGCTCGTACCAGCGATGCGTTATATGGCCTCCGTCGCTTTTGCACCTAACCCAGTAAGTGTACCTGCGGGAGTGCGGTGAAGACTGCTAAAATTGAACAAAAGCAACGAAAAATCAGTTTATGCACGGACTAGGACAATTTCAAATTGAGTGAGTGGGAAGAGGCCTGGATAACCCAGTACTAAGGGCGCATACAGGACAGTCTACAGGTTTTAGGGGTACTTACATTGTCTGGCTCACACCATCCAGCAAGTATCGTCCCCGCCTTGGTTCTCCGAGAACCGTCACGTCCCTGCCACCATTCCACAGCAGGAGATACCCCCACGGTCTGAAGATACTGCCAAGCAACACATTTCAGCAGAGATTCCAAGAAGCAAGAGGATGACAAAAAGGGCCAATGGTGCAAAGGCATCGAGTGGAATTTTCGAGTACCAGAGTCAACATGAGCGATTGCGAGCCATTAGGCATGTGCTCAAGAGAATTAGAGACTTACTCTAAATAGCGCTCCCTCACTCAAGGGCATCCTTACGCTACGTACGCCATGAACAACTTCGTCAGCTGAAGTTGACCAGATATCCCGTGATTCTGGAGCCATGCAACTATAGACTTTTGTCTACCCATAAATGTCAGTTGATTAAGTATGCGAGCGCTGTTTCTTGAGAATTACTCTTGCGTTGGGAGCGCTGTAGGTTCCAGTGACAACGGCCAACAGCTCTACATTACTCTCTCCAGTTGAAGTGGTGCTGTCAGGCATACGAGCCCAGACCTCCTGTCTCCGAGTAGGTAAGCGAAACAAGGTTTGGGTAGGATATGAGTTGGTAACCTACGCAGGAGCTCTGTTGAGCGTCCGCCAGAGATATAGGGATAAATGTAGTCATATGTGTGGAGCTTATCAAGAGGAAGATGAGAAGTAGTTCGCACTGCCATGAATGAGTCTCTTTTTCTACCCTCTGGAGCCAGCGTCTCGAACCAAGCTGCGGTGCAGGAACAAGACGCGTTGCAAAAGCTGCAAGAGATGAATGAGCTGTCTGCATACGCAGCTTGTTTGAATGGCCGCACATTCGCTCGCTACCTCGCCGCAGCAAGACCAGGGGTACGGAAATTGCAAATAGCCGATCTAGCAAGAGAGGTAAAGCCAGCCTCCTCGACCTAGTATCAAACCTTACAAGCGCCTCCACTAGCTACAATAAGTTCACCCTTTGCCTGTACTTCTAACGAAAGTAGAACGAGCTTGTAACTTATGAGGGCCACTGGCGTATCGTAGAGCAACAGATGAGCAAGACTAAATTCACCTTTCCTCATTTGGAAATAATCGCTTAGCTCTTAGGAGTACAAGTTAGTTGGAACGCTATCATCAGACTGATGCACTCTTAATTTGTCTAATCGTAGTTAAGGTGTTTTACCGGTGCTCTGATATCAACGATTGAAATAGATAGGAAGTTTATAAGACTAAGAAGCCTTGGCCGAATCGCATGCGCACGTGACTCACTTTTTTCCATCCTTCGCACTGCCACTTGATACAGACTCGAATGAATCAAGTATTTACTATACGTGCAGGAAGAGCATTTAGACGAGAAGGAACTGGATTTGTAGACGCTGATCCAGCAAAAGGCGATTTATCGCTCGAGTTTGGAGATGACGAATTGCTTCATCTTCGATGGCGCACTCGTGATGGAAGTACATCTTCGCGGGAAGATACGGTAAGGAGCTTACCCTGTTCAGTTGTGCTCTTGCAGCTGTGGTAACAAATGCATGATTTATTTTCTACTCGGGTTCTTAGGACCTTGTTGTCTTCCCATCTGATGCGTCACTCGAAAAAATATCAAATGACCCGGCGGTACGAATGTACGTCCTCAAGTTTCAATCTTCAGATCAGTTGCATTTTGTAAGTACCATAAATAGGCTACAGGGATGGTATAAGTGACCTCTGGCCTAGTTTTGGTTCCAGGTATGCCCGGTCAGAATAGTATTAGTCTCTATTTGAGTGCCTGTGGCTAGGACCTCAGCAGCGACCAAGACACAAATAATGTTGCAAGAATAAACGAACTGCTCAATGATACTGATCTGCAGCCACCTGTCGTTGAGGAGACTTCTGCTGAGAATACGTGAGTAGTCTATATACATGTGGCTCACCTTCCGGGTTTATGCCCTCTACAGAACTATGATCGATAACACTATAACCAACCCATCTCAAGCGGCGCCTGCTGGTCCACTGAATCAAGCGCAGTTAAACTCGTTTGTACAGGAGCTTATGCGTGGTTTACAACAAAGGAATCCTAGGGCTGGCGTTGTTCCTGGTGAGATGTTGCGTTTGTGAGGTTTAGAATAGACAATGTACTGACACCTGTCGCCCTTCTTGTGCATCGAATCAAAAGACCTGGCTTTAACCGACGTTTTGACGCCGTCCGTACTGGCCTCTGTCTTACAGGATCCTAAGGCTATCGAATCTCTTGCGCCATTTCTCCCACAGGACCTCCTATCATCATCTTCCCCAGTCGCCCATTTGCCTCAGCAGGAAATGCTACGACAAATTGTGGCGTCTGCACCCTTCCGTGCCTCCGTTCGCTCGCTTGACCAGGCCTTGTCAACTGGCCTGCTAGGCGGCCTGGTTACTAGTTTAGGCATGCCTGTGGAGGCTGGACTTGGCGTACACCCCTTCTTAGAGGCCGTACAAGCTCAAGCCACAAGGGCGAGCCAATCAGAGCAGGAGGAAGATCAGGAGAAACCGGAGAATAATCAATAGATTCTGCGTGCATGCTGGAGAATAAATGAAATTGGTACAGGAACTAAATGAACGGCTACATAGATGGTTAGTTGAAGCGCTGTCTCTCGATAACAGACTTCTGTCTTCCATCTCGTGAAACTCGCCTAATATATCGTAAGTTAAAGCAGGATTAAGTAGCGGTATGACATACCAGTAGTATTCCATCACTTCTGCCTGGCCAAGTTTTCTCAAAAAACTTTCGTCATGAGTAATGATTATGAGTTGAAAATTGCTTAAATGGCGTCGCTCGTTGATAATATCCACTAGGCTTCCTGCAAGTGCGTCTATATTCTCCGTATCCAGGGCATTGGTTGGCTCGTCAAGTGCCAGGATACCACAGTTTTGCCCAAACGAGTCCGACAGGGCCAGACGGATAATAATTGAAGCCAGCATTTTTTGACCGGCGCTGCAGCGTCCGCGCATGTCCATCTCAACCTGGTCTTTCGTCATTACGACCTGATCAGAAACGCCGTTAGATTGAGGCTAGTCTCCAACAAAGGGACGTGCAAAGAGTTCAAACAATGGCTCACCCGATAGTTGTAAGACGCTTTCTTGGTCGCGGTACCGCCACCGTCTGGATCGGACACTATCTTGATGCCATCAATATCTTAGGGGGTAGCTCGATTAGCGTGTATCGTGTCGTAGAGGAGCAAAGAATGCGCACCAGTTCCCTGGTAGGTCTTATTCCACAGATGGCGCATCGTATCATTCACTTCCTCCATCTTCAGCGCATGGTATTTCATGATTGCGCTTGGATCCTCGTGGTCGGTGCATGGTTCAGTCAAACATGAAATACTCACTTGTCCAGAGCTTTGGCGTATTTTTCTAGATCATTATTCGCCATATCGGCCATCTGCACCAGACCAGCGCTGATTAGTATTTGTTTGTAGAAAGACGTACATACCAACCTTGACTTGAATCAATTGTTTGGTGTATTTTTCGTGAATACCTTTGAATTGGCTGGCCAACTCTTGCTTAGATGTTTTCAGCTGGCTCTTTAGGATGCCCAATTCGCCGGCTAGACGCGCTTGCTGAAACAGCATTAGTGCCCTTGTGAACAACCAAGGTGCTGAGTCAGGCCAAACTTACTTTCGACCGTAGCTTATTCTCTTTTTCCTTCTCCACCTGATACTTCTCTTCAAATTGTGCCTTAGCGGAACCAGCTTGTTCGAGGTCGTGCTCGTCTATCTCCGCTTGAAGGTCTTCAATTTCTTGTTTCAGTTTTCTCAAGGTCAAGTTATCACGAAACCTGGCAAGGGTGGCGCCAGATTCGTGAATCTCCTTGTCCATGTTTGCCACCTCCTCGCGGAGCCCCTGAACCGACTGCTCCAGCTCAACGACCCGAGCTGCCGCTTCGGACACGTGGGCCTCACATTGTCGTAGGGCACGGTCGCGTCTCTCACGGATGTATCTAATGCCGTATGGGAACGAGTCAGCATCATGGGTCTTAACTTGCGACTAACATGCGTACTTGTCAATTGGCGCGGTAAGGTTCTCCAACCGATCAACGGCCGAGTTGAGCTCCTGGGCTCTTCGTGATACTTGAGAGATTTTAGAATTGTGCTCGGATTGAAACTGTTTCTGCTCTTGCTCGAGTTTTTGAAGTGGCTGCTGAGCCACAGCGAGTTGAGCATCTATAACCTACAAGCAGTATAAAGGCTTTAGTCTCGTTATCTGGTTTTGTGGCCAAAATCACAAACACTGACCTTAAGCCGAGCGCTACTTTCTGTGTTGTCATTGGTGAGTGTCTCAATTTCTTTTCCCAAGGCATCTCGGTCCTTCATCTTATTCTTCATCTCACTCTCCTCGAGTTTACGCGCAGAGTGCTCGTTCTCCAAGGCGCGCAGCGTTTGATTTTGCCTATCCCGTTCGGTCATCAAGGATGTTCGCTCCCGGTCAAGAGTTTTGCTATATGTTCGTTAGACTGGTTGGCAAGCGAACACGCGAAGTATTTGCACACTCACATCTGCGCCCCGCACTGGTCAATTTCCGCTTGTACGTCGTCTGCGGTCTGGGTCGTTCCAGTTGAAGCAAGGTCTCGCTCGTGTTGCTGAATTTCTCGTTGTAAGACCTTAACCTCCTGTTGAGTGCGTGTTACTACTCCGGCTTGGGCCTTCAAGGACTGGAGCTCCTTCTGCGCCGATTTGGCTAGTTTGACTGCATTTTCGGCCTGGGAACGCTCATCAAACAGTTGCATTGAATTATCACGATCACGCACCTCTTGAGCCTCTGCCGTGGCCTTGGCTGCTTTCTCGTCCAGTTCGTTCACGCGTTGTTTCATCGATGGCAATTCCTCATCCCGGAGCTTGTCTCGTGCTTCTTCAGCCGGCAGTAATGCCTGCAGTTTACCAACTTCGGCTGTCCAGTCTTCTCGTGATTGCTTGCAATCTTCGAGATGAGTAGTGTTTCGTTTTTGAATGTGTCCTTTCACCTAAGGTGGGGTGGTGCGGTGAGCAGTCTGCTTACCCGAAGCTTGAATCGCAAGTTTGGTTCACACACCGACTTCTCAAACTCCGCCAATTCTTCATCCCCCATTCCTCGATTACACACAACACATTTTTTGTGCGCCTTGCCATCCTTGAGTATTTTGTTGTAGAAATGCTCGGCGCCCTCATGTTGGCCGATTTCCCTGCGATGTAATATATTAACGTGAATATATGCGCAGAGGACCGAAGAGCACGAAGACTTACTCCAACCAGCCATCTAATTCAGCTTGTGCGGCTTTGATGGCAGGCTCCACAGTCGAATGTTCGGATTCCGAGAGTCCCACCTTGAGCTTTTGTTCGAGTGCTAAACCGACAATACCGTTAACCAGACTTCGAGAGGTTGTCAAGCAAAACCTTACACTTAAGCTCGGCTTCTTTCCTGCGTATTTGCTCGCGGTACGACGAGAGGGTTGACTCGGCAGAGTGCATATCTCGGCTCGCAGAACTCAGAGTAGCCTCGAGGCGTGATATTTCCTTGTCTTTTGCGCTGCAAACCAAATTTGTTAAGAGGATAGCACCGAGCATACACCTAGGCAAGACCTACATGAGCACTTGATCGACGTCGCGTTCCATAGAGTCTGGCTCTGCATCATTTCCGGTGAGCGCGCTGAAACGCTCGTTGTGAACGTTGACACTATGATCCTGCTTAGCTTCTCCGCATACATGTAGCACATCTAAACTTACATCATATCAATTTCTGCGCGTTTCTTCGTCCAGTCTGTCCTCTTCAACGCAAGCTTTGCCCTCGTCTCTGCCTGGCTTTGCAGCTCAGCTAGTTTTTGCTGTAGCCGTTCGCGCTCGTCGGTTTTTGCGCCCAATTTGCGCGTACGTTCCGCAATCTGCGCGTCAAATGAGGACTTAGCAGCGGCTTCAGTCGCAGCATCAAGCCGGTTGCGTGTCTCAACAACAGCAGTGGACGCTAGTTTGAGTTCAGTTTCGAGCAATTTGAGAGCATCTAGGGACGACTCTGCCAACGCGATCTGACTACGATTGCGTTGCTATTGGCGAAAAATTAGTGCCCATTGCATAGTGAAGAAAAGAAAAATCACTATTTGATTACGCAACGTCTCCTTCTCGTGCTTGAGGGTATTCTCTTCAGTCTGAAGTTTGGTCTTCTTGGCCTGATAGTTGTTGCTCCTAGATTCGTATTCATTCTAATTCTGAATCAGTGTTGAAGGTTATACTTAGGCGTTAACTATCACGCACTTGCATATGCTCCAGCTGAATCGTCTGTGCCCTTGCAGCCTCTTGCAGGCGAGCCGTGAACTCCGTTACCACATCTTTGCCCAGAGAGCCATCAGCATTTGTGCTCGGCCTGATACTATGTTTTGTGCCGAGATTAATGATTTCAGCATCTCTATGTGCAATGTTTTGATCGTGAGTCTGCAAGAAAAGGATCCACCGAAGCCAGGTTTGTGTATGCGCAACGGAGAGTAGGAGAAGTTGATAACGTCAGACTACAGCTATCGTGTAAGAGACCAGGTAGATCGCACCTTTGCTTGGCCACGCATCTCGCCACACGTGTTGACCGCCTCCTGATGATCTTTGCGCGCCTCCGTCAATTGCTCCTCTTCGTCATACAACTCTGTAGCTTTCGTTCCTCGCTTGGCCCGTTGAGCCGCTGAATGAGCATCGTAGTTGTTCATTTTCGATTCTAGGACATCGGTAGGATCTAGTAACAACTAGCCTTTAGCACGCAAATCACTCGAAAAGGCCAAAACTTACCGTCCACGATTGTGACAGTTTGCCTAAGTCTCTCCAGTTCCCTGACTGATCGTGCCTTGCGCTCTTCGAGATTCTCCACGCGCAAAAATATCTGCTGAAATCGAGTGGCCGAATCATAGAATTTGGCATTAGCCGCAACTTGCGCGTCCAATGCGGTTTCGGTATCTTCGGCCTCTTGAGACTTTTCGGCGATTTGATTTGTGAACTCGTCAATCTTTGTTTTGAGCTAACAACAGCCAGAGGGTTAGAGCTTAAACAAAACGGAGTCTATTAGGACGCACCTTATCGGCGTGAGCTTTTTCAAGCCCAAGGCTTTGCAGACGCTCTTTGTCGGCTTTGAGTTCGGCCACGCGTTCCTTTCTCAACACTTTAATATTGTCCAGAGCCTTGGTATATCGAGTCGCTTCAAAAATATCATCGAACTTCTTTTTAAGAACCGAAGCTTCTGCGAGAGGCCAGTAGCTGTCTTCTTGGTGGCAAAATATAACGTTTTCGAGTACTGATTTGCTGACGCCGAGAAGATGCGGTATTTCAGTGTCCAGCTCGGCACATTTGGTGGAAATCACGCCGCGCTGAATAGTTTGCGTTAGGCGATCTACCAAGTGGAAATTCATTCGAGAAAGGAACGAAACATACTTTGTTGTTATCCTTTGCTCCATCTGAGGTGGCTAGAATTCCCTCAAGAGTTTTCATGGACATTTTGGTTTTGGTCATGGTCACCGACAAGTTGCGCACAGCGAGCATCCGTGTACCGTTCGCAGCAAAAAAGCGAAGCTTCACCTGAGCCTTCACTTCCTTCTCATTTGCCATCTGAAACGCAATAGTGCTTAGGATGAATACTCAAAATACTACGGCCCATACCTTGGGGTCATGAACAAACGCGCCGCCACGAGTATTTGGCGGTTGCTCGCCCGTAGTTGCGTACTTCAGGCACTCGATAATAGTCTAAAGACTATATTTAAGATTCAAACATAGGTTTAAAATCAATATCCAAATACCGTTTTCCCACTTCCATTGTGGCCTACAATCACTGTAACTGGCGAGTAAAACTCTATCACAGCGACGCTCTTATCGTCGAAGGATCGAATGCCACGAATGGCAAGTTTGTTCAACGAAGCCCTTCAATATACTATCAGTTGCACATCTCTTTTGCATGTGGAACTGCTCACATTGCCTCGAGACGCGTATTGGATAAACAGACCAGGATGCGCGGGTGCGGCAAGTCACCTGACCACGCTGAGTCAGACGAGCGCTTCTATCCTCCTCTCGCGTCCACACTGCCTCGACAAAGAAAGCAAAAATTAGAGTGTGTGAACTTCACACAAAGGCGGTACACACTGACAAGATATCACATTTCATTGCTCTGTAATCACCTTATGGGGATATTTCCTTTGCTTCGCGCACATTCGGTAGAAGATCTCACAGCAACCTCCACCTTTGCCACTCCTTGAATGACGACGCCATCGCACAGCATAACAAACTTACCCATGAGTCAAAACATTTTGTGCTTTCATAGCAATATATGCGATTGAAATTCCTTGTACTCTTGATCAAGCCTTGTCTTGTTGTGAACTCTTGGCGATGCTTCAGGCTAGATGATCGGCTCTCGGGGCCGGTAGTATAGTCTTCCCGCATCCAGATAGTTGGGTCTTTGTGTGGCTGCTGTCAGTACTCTGAGGCTATAAATCTAGGCTGCAGTCACTGGTCCTAGCCTGCCTCGTCTCACTCTTCACATCCGTCCAACTGCTCGCTTATCATCTGGACCATTCAAATCACGCGTCTGGAAACCTATGGTCATCTGCAACGAACTTCTCACCAATGGCGTTTGTCGTACAGACCTCTGCACTGCTTCTCACGTTTTGGACTTTTTCTGCCCATCATGCAATATCATTTGTTCGGGGCAAGCTACTTTCAACATGCACCTTGCAGGCAAGAAGCACCGTGCTACCCTCAGGGGATCTACCGCTGCTAGTTGTCTTGTGTGTCCTTGCACTCTGTCCAACTCTAGCCCCCATACCCTCACGCAGCATAGCCAAGGACAGGCTCATCGTCGCCGCCTTGGAGAACTGGCGGGCAACGCCCCTGATCCTTGGTATACATTGGTCGAGAATTCGACAGTCACCGGCTCCATTCGATGTGATGCGTGCAATTCCAACGTTCCTTCGAAGCTCTGGAACCAACACCTTCTCAAAGAAACCCACGCCCGTCGCACCAGGATAGCTGGCTTTCAGTCGGTGCTGCGCGAAACCGAGAGGGATCGGCACGGCGTCGAAGTCTCACATGGGGTTGGAACGAGTACAGATTCAGATGTGGCGGTTGGGATTGACTTTGGGGTCGTCGATCCAAGTACCTCCCCCCAAGAAATCAAGAAACTCATAACTCTCCGGTTAAATACTCCCGCAACTGTCGCGCTCACTTCAGTCAAACTCGCCTCTGAGGCTGGACAATTTAACCGTGGCCCGTCTCAGTGAGTATTGCGTTCGCTCTACACTTTCAACCCACTCATACTAAAACATCTTCATGTTTTATGTTCCTGATACCCCTCACACCGTTCTCCCTCCCAAACGTATCATGTCCCTTTCCGTCTATTTCCGGCCTCTTGGTCATCGTGGTTATTTTTCCGACCGAATTGAGTTCAACTTGCACGACACCTCACTCAACAAATCTTTTACCATTACTCGTCCGCTCCGTGCCACAGTCGGAAATGCCGCAGACCTTGAACTCCTCCGTCCAGTTGCACCCTACGTCCGACCAGCTCGTCGTCCTCGGCGGGACCGTGAGGAACACTTAGTCGAGGGAATCAAACCGCCAGGCCACCAGATCGAATGGGTGGTGAGCTTGCCTCGAGCAATTATGCCACCTCCGCTTCGTGGGATACTCGAGAGCCGTAGCACCGTATCCGAGAAGACAGAACGTGTAAGGCAGCTACCCGGGATGCAGGCTGGCTTGACCGGAGCAGGCGGATCTGGATATGGTAGGTTCTGGGAGACAATGTTGCACATTGAAGAGAATCAAGCTCAGTAAGTCAATAAACGAGCACGAATATATCTGTCAGAGACTGACGAGGTTTTGAAGGGTTGACTTGGAGCGATATGATGAGGAGAATATTGAGCTGAAGAGGCATAACTCTTACTTCTAGTAAGTGAGGCTTCGTTCTGCCCAAGAGTTAGGGTTTCTAAAACTATGTTTTCTCTTTCTAGCCTTGATGTACCCGGTCTAGCAGAAAAAAGGTATTTTAACCGCCTTTGCATGTACATTTTCATTCATTCGTTTTTTGATAGGCCATCAGTCCTCGTCGGTGACTCTATCAAAGTCCGCCCTCATAACCCTTCGTCCACGACCAATACGACTTGGTATATCGGCTATGTTCACGCCGTTCGCCAAGCAGACGTCGTTCTCCGCTTTGCACATAGGTTCCTTCCTCCGTCTGACACACGATTCGACGTTCGCTTTTGCTTAAATCGAATCCCTCTTTTGCGTATGCACCAAGCACTCGCAACAGCTTTCGTTGAACCGAGGGTATTGTTTCCAACTCTTGCTCACGAAAAGCGAGGGAGGGCGGTTGGTCAAGTGACGACGATTAACCCGTTAGTTCAGGGGAATCCGCCACAACTGATGGCCGTCAAGTCTATCATGAGTTTGCCTGCTGGGAGTCCACCTTTTGTGATTTTCGGGCCGTAAGTAAATCATGCTGTCGCTAAGAGGTTTACTGATTTGACATACAATAATAGCCCTGGAACAGGCAAGACGGTCACGGCAGTTGAAGCCATGCTTCAGTTCATGCGCGCCAATCCCAATACGACTATCCTAGCCACAGCACCGAGTAACTCTGCCGCCGACCTTCTCGCTCGGAAACTTCTCGAGAGTAAACAGTTTGAGCCCGGTGAACTCTTCCGACTCAATGCACTCTCACGTTCAAAGACGGATATCCCAGACCCGATACTAGATTGCTCGTTCTGGCTTGATGGAAGCTTTAGATTTCCCTCTATCAATCGGCTATCCCTAGCCGAATTGGATTTTAACCGTCGCAGACAATCGGGACAGAACGCTATCAAACCGCTGAAGGATTATCGAATCGTGGTTGCTACTTGTGTGAGCTCGTCGGTGCCGTATCAGCTCGGTATTCCCCGCGGACATTTCAGCTGGATTTTTATTGACGAGGCTGGCCAAGCTTGTGAACCCGAGGCAATGATTGCCGTGAAGACACTGGCTGGTCCGGACACCAATATTGTTTTAAGCGGTGATGTGAGTAGCTTGCTGGCCCTTTCATATGTATGAGATGCTAATCAGCATATATAGCCCCGTCAACTGGGCCCAATAATTCGATCTCCTATTGCACTCCAGATGGGGCTCGGTCTCAGCTACCTAGAACGTTTGATGAACACTCCAATGTACGATCCTGCAGCGATGAGGGGAAGAACGTGAGCACGTTTTTTGTATCTTTTTTCATATTTACCTGTATGCTCGATTTCTTAGTGTAGTTAAGTTGACCAAGAACTGGCGCAACCACCTGGCGATCCTGCGTTACCCGAACGAGCACTTCTATACCAACGAACTTCAAGCCTGCGCCCCCGCCTCTACGACCGATAGTCTACTTTCGTGGTCCGAGCTGGGGCGTGCAGGCTTCCCTATCATTTTCGAGAATATTGCAGGTAATTCTTTTGTCTTCGACTTTTTAGACACAAACGGCTCATTCTCATTCGTAGGCAAGGATCAACAAGAAAAATCCTCTCCATCCTGGTTTAATACAATGGAGATCTCACGCGTTAAGGACTATGTAACCATGCTACGAGACCTGCGTCGTCCACGTATTACGACGACAGATATTGGAGTTATCGCTCCGTATAATCAACAAGTGAGGCGAATTCGTATGATCTTGGGCCCTCAAGGAGAAGGAATCAAAGTAGGAAGTGTAGAAGAGTTCCAAGGACAAGTAAGTCCAGTTCAACTATACAAGTCAACAATGAACCAGCGCTGAATGAGGTGCATAGGAACGCAAGGTGATCATTGTATCAACCGTTCGAAGCAGCGCCAACCAGATTGAATATGACTTACGACACACACTTGGGTTTGTTGCCAACGACCGCCGGTTCAATGGTACGCACTTTACACCGTAATCTTTAAGCGCATGTCTAACTTTGCAAAAGTTGCCGTGACTCGCGCGCAAGCACTTCTCATTGTCGTTGGCGACGCTTCTGTACTTGGACTTGACCCTCTCTGGCGCTCCTTCCTCACTTACGTCCACCAAAACGGTGGCTGGAAGGGGATCCCGATTCCCTGGCAGGCAACTACGGCCCAGGCATATAACGATATTCAGAGGCGCACAGGTGCCATGGACGACTTGGCTTCTCTCATTGAACGCACACGTACGATGAACTTGAGTCTTGGTGGAGGTGGGGCGGCAGAAGATGCCGATGATGTAGAGGTAGAAGAGGGCAATGTTGATCGCCCATGGCGCGAGGACGAGTAAATGCTTATATCTCCTGTCTTTTATTTTCCTTTTGTTTCATTCCAACAAGCGTGATTATAGTTGGATATCGCAGAAGCTATTGGGACCTAGTTGACCCAGCTTTACATCAAATTACAACCGATTCCATCATCTCTCACCGTTCCTTTGGACATTTCTGGTAACAAAGGATTTAGCTGTGATTCGCACGCATACAGCCTAATAAGTAGGGAAATCAGGCTACACGAGGCTTGTTCCCGTTCGCCAATCTAGCACACTATATTGTGTTTTGTAATTGTTTCAATTCAGTGGCGCGTCTCTCATTCAGTAAAATATTGGCGCGAGACCTGCCGCCAATTCTCCAGCATTGGCAATCCATTGGCGCCTAGCCACCTAGTTTGTGGCTATATGTAATACTCTTGCTCACGCATCTATAACGCATTGTAGCCATGTTGCTCACGATTACAGTACTACCTTCGGGCTTGGACGTTTACTGCCTTTCTACTATCACAATCTAGTGTACCTACCAAGTTCAGTCTCAAATTGGTAATTAGATTATTGAAGGGAGGCTCAAAGGATGACACAATTCAATATATGTAGCA
>WSLO01000608.1:0-14251 GCA_019677385.1 Ceratobasidium sp. 392 | reverse complement strand
TCTCTTGCCCGTTTACGTCCTTGGCCTTGGTAATTGTAAAGTTTGCGAGAGTATTGCTATTGTAGTTGGCTGATGAGCAGCAACATGCGCACTACAAACAACGAACACACCTAATGGCGATCCACATAGATTGCTCTGCTACGTGGATGCCTGGGCAGCTCCTACACAAGTACTTAACCGTAGTCAACTATGACTTATTCCTGATAACGCACCTTCTCCCGAAACCGAATACGTAGTTTTCTGGCTCTGGTGGAGGATTTTCACCAAGGTAACGCTCTGGCACAAACCGTTCGGGCTCAGGATACACGTCTGGACTGTGCATGATTTTCCTATACGATAGACTTGTCAGCCTGCGCCTATTGCTTCAGAGAGTTCAAGCAGCTTACCACACATTCACAATGACAGGGGACTGGGCGGGAATCTTGTATACTTTACCGTCTAACACTACATTACAGTCATCGGAATCACTCGACCGATGCATGACGAGATTGGCAATCGGATGCCAACGTAGAAGCTCCCTAACTAATGCGCTCACGTAAGGCAGACTTGATCTGTCCGCTGGCAATAGCATAGTCTCGCTGGCCGTATCCGGCCGCTGACCAACATATGCAGCAATCTCCGCCTGTGCTTTCGCTTGGACCTCCGGGTACAGCGTCATGGCGAGGAAGAAAGACTGTATACTCGAAGCGGTCGTATCCGACCCGGCCCCGTATAGGTTTGCAGCCAGCTTCTAAAACGTAACATGAATAGGGCGAGGCAGGTTATCGTGACATTACGTACTCTGATGTGCTGCTTGGTTTCAGCATCTGCCTCTACATCCTCCTCGCCCTCCGGTCGCAATAGTTTCGAGGCGAACGAGTCTTTTGCGGTACCCTTAGCCTAGTAAAACATTAACTTCCGCTCTTTCGTTAGCCAAAAATACTCGTACCATCTGCTTCAGCACGAAATCAAACGGCGCCGCCTCATGAGCTTGTCTCAATCCTTTTAAATATTGGGCTCGACGCTGAAAGGCCGCAAAAGGGAACCAGGCGGGCACATATCGTACTGTGATACGTAGTGAGGACCAGGTTGGCGATAGGCTTTGGCATAGTACTTACAAAATGGAAACACATCGACAGCCCATTTGCCCGGAGTTACCGCTGAAATTGTAGTAAGTAAACATATTACACGTTCACTGGTGTGTTTGTTTCGTACCGTCTGAAAATCCAGCCATCATCTCGTCTGCGCATTTGATGAAACTATCTTCGCTCGAATCGGCTCTGTACCCATACGCAATTCGAATGGCAATACTTGCCGACATACTAGTGCAAACTCTGGGTTAGTAGTATAATGCATAGACGTTGAGGGTAGCTTACAGATGCACGTGTGCCATGAAATCGTTGGGTGTTTCCAATAAACGCCGCATAAATCTCTGGGCTTCGTGCTGCTGTAGTGGAATATAATCCAACGAAACTCGGTTATTGAGTGCACGCTGCAGCATGGCACGGTAGCGCTTGAGCAAAGAACCATAAGACAAGAACAGAACATCTTGGTCCCATCCGACGCTATATCGTAGCATAGTGTCTTCAACCTATAACTTCGACGCCGCATGATTCAAACGTACAGTTTCATCATAGGACTGACATCCCTATCTGAGTAGTTTGTGGCCCTCTTTTCTAATAACTCGGTAGCAAGCCCTGGGTCGGATATCACAAACATGTACTTGTGAAATGTCCGTACGGTGATCAATCCCCCTGCAGAATATCAGTCTTCTAGAAAAATGATGAGGTTGCCAAATTCAGTTACCATATTGGTCGGCGTACTCTGTGAGCTTCAGCCAAAGTTTACTAGCAGCTTGTATCTGGTCGATTATTAGCAGAAGGTTAGTTATGGTACTGCGATGGCTTGACCGTGACTGACTTCCATCGCGCTTCCATAAACGAGATGACCTTTTGGGCCTGGAGGAAGTGGTACAGAGCTGTACCACCGACGCCATAAATAAGTGAGAGCAAATACGGTACCCCCGAAAACAATGACTGGAGAGAGCGGAATGCTGTTCTGCATACTTGGTTGCTCAGTATCAACTGGGAGCGTGCAGGATTTATACAAGAAGTTGCCCGATATCTCCATCAACTGTGACGTCATATTTGATCGGGCCTGAACCTCGTAGGCACAGCCGGACTGTTAGAATAGCCATGTGATATCATGCCAGGCTGGCTTCGAGTGGCGTGAAGGCGAGGCGATGCAAACGCATGTCGCTTGGGAATAGCTTACAATAAATTGGCTGAAATGTGGCTAAATGCAAACATACATCGACTACAGACACACCTCTCGCTACTCGCCACCCGAATCGTACCTCTCATCCGGCAGAAACGAAAAGAACTGGTGTATATAAGGGGCGCATCTCGTAGTTTCTCAAGATATTCCTTCGCACGCGCATGAGCTGTGCGGCTGCACATTTGACCAGATGATCAGCACATGTCACCATGAGCCACATCAGCAAGTCGAAAAACAGGACAAGTGGTATAAGGGATACACCAGATCTAGTACTCCATACACTAATCACACCTTACATGCGTGCGCATGAAGATTGGTGGCGGTTCGAATCCACCCTTGTCCATGGGGCTCATAACCTGTTTTGTCTGGTAATATGTTTTCCCAATTCTCTTGTAACATTTTCGGGAAACGCGGCAAAAAGTACCAATTTGAAATTAGACACGACCTGCCTTTAATGGATTGGCTATTGGGTAGTGATCCGATGTAGACGTCTAGAAACACTCTAAGGCATGCATAAATTGGACTGAATAAATGGTGAGAGTAATGTCCAATTATCGGTACATCATGAATCCACTTCTACCCTTCACCGACCGATAACACCGTAACTCCTTTAGGTAGCCAAAACAGGTAGCATACTCACCAACACTGCAAGCTCGGCGTACTCGGATATGATCCGTGTATTGCCTGGCACACCGCCCGCGAGTAAAAATAGACACAAGATCATACACTCTGCCCACGCAAGGTACATCCCTACCCTCCGTTTTGCAGCTCGAGCAAGTGAGACTTTTTCTAAAAGTCTAGAGGAGAGAGGAGAGAAGACCGAATCGGACTCCACTCGACGCTACGTCCGTCCCGCCTATAAATGAGAGTCCCGCATCAGCTCGAACCAGTCCAAGCGCATCATTCGCACCGTCTCCGATAAACCCGAATTTGTGTCGCTTCGACTCCACCCCTCCTTCCTGCAAAAATCGAATCCACTCGTCCTTTGACTGTGCCGTACACTGCCCACCTCGAGCTCCCTCGTATGGAATTCGCCCGGCATCGGCCGTACTATCAACTCCCGACATAACTCCACTTGAAAAGGGCACTTCGATCCTGCTGGATGAGCATTTTGTCAGTTTCGAGAGCATCTGGTCGCAGTTAGTCGGACAAGACAAAACGCGTAAGACGGTCGAATTAGGTCTGAGCTTGTCCCATCAATCTATTAGCCAATGAACGGCAGCCTAAAAGAGACAACGAACCTCACCGATTGAAAAAGAAACAACAAACACGGTCCTGTCCCCTATACCGGTCTCATCAGCAGCCGCCCAAGTCGTACCCCACACTCACAACTACACCACCAATAATTGCTCCAACGCCCCTGCCCGGTATGGCCTTCACTACTTCATATGAAGCGCAGATATCCACCTCCGCATCGATGTAAAGCGCTGCGACAATCCATTCATATATTGGGTGTGTAGATAACACAGTCAGCACACGGAGCAATAGTTAGATGTCTCGTTCCGACAGCCACTTTGACGATGCACTTGAGTGATAAGAAGAGGCTTCGACGGCCATTTCATCAAACGTTCAGGAGCTAGTCTTGCCCAACACAACCACCTCTAGGTTGAATCTGATATCCAAGGCTTTGACAGTCTAGCCCCCACACCCTAGTCAATACTAGATCGACCAACGAAAGGGGCTAGGAAGACTAACCTTGAACAACACCGCGCCTCGTCCCAATCGTCACGGTAGAGTAGGGGGTATCCCAGGGCTGGGTCCTAAGGGTTCGTACCTGTGTATAGCCGAGACACCCCGTGTATGCATGCTAGGCTTTCCCCCTTCTCCAACGGACACATCCCACCAGAACCAGAACCAGAACTAGATACTGGCCAACACTCACAGCACCACTTTTCAATCCTTCGATCTCGAGCCCTCGCAACGCCGTATCCAATTCACCCAATAAAACGCAACGATCCCGAGTAGAATCACCGCCGTAGCCGACCATTCCGCCCCCCGACCATCCGTATCTTGCATTTTGAGGCGCGCTATAAGACTAGATATCCGAGGGAGCGTATTCACGTCGGGTGAGGCTGTGAGATACGTATGTTGAGTGTTGCACCAGTCGTCGTGACGCCCTTCCGGCTCCCGCGACAAGTACCGCACTGGACCACTTCGCCATCCACAAGAAGCACGGCTTCCTCAGCCTACATTGCACCCAGCCTACTAACCGGGTTCGTATTCCTCTGGCGAGCGTACGCAGCGATCAGTCTACCGAGCATAACGAGTGTGACGAATAATGCGGCAGTTTCAAAGTAAACTTGCGTCTGGACTTTCTATCGGTTTACCGGTCGCGGAATATCCACATGCTGCGGCCGCTGAGAACACATACGCCGTCAGGCTGATACTAATCGAGACGAGCAAGTTCATGCCGATAGTATGTTGGACCAATAGACCTGGGATCCTGAAACGTAGATCGGGCGGGCAGCATAGGCTTAGATGAGTATTTTCAGTGCTTGCCAGATTATTTCGTAGACCTCAGGATGGAGTAGAAGAGTATCCAAGCGAGAGCAAGGACGGAGACGCTGAGTGTAGCAAAGATAGTCGTGAGTTTTAGTAGTCGGACGGCTTCGCGTTGGGCCAAGTCGATTTGCAAAGCAGGGGTAGGTGGTACGTAGCTCGAGTCCCAAGAAGCCGAGGGCGTGAGTAGATCTCCAGAGTTGTGTCGTGTTTGACTTCGATAACCCTATCCTGTTCCTCCCATATAAAGTGTTCAATCCCGAATCCCTCTTCCTCCAACTGTCGAACCAAATTGTCCCCCCTACTCCGGCTATTCGGTTCCTCCTAGAAGTCCCCAACAACCCTATCCTTCGGAACGTCGCATTGAAATCTTGTCGAAGCCGCTGCATTCCGGACCATATCCTCCGCCTTGACACGCTCCGGATGATTGCGGACCCAGGTTCTACATCCTTAGACTCGGAAATGCCTGGAGCGAAGAGTCTGCGAAGAGCGAAAGCATAGAATAGTTGGATCAATTGGTAGGTTCAGGTTGAGAAAATCACGTCGAGAGGCAGTCTTCATTCCACTAAGTAGGATGCGGCGGCGAAGGCGTAGAACTGCTAGGAAGGTCTCTATTGGGTATCTACGAATCATGAGCCACGTTGGCAAATCAGTCATTGAGACGACCCCAAACGAATTGGCCAATTAACTCACAAAAGTGCAAGCAAAGGGTATGGTGGTCTAACAACAAGTTGGGCGTATCCGGCGGTTGTGAAATGGTTCGGATGACATGGGTGATCCGGTTCAATTTGCAATCGCTCCCAGTCCGGGTGATTCCGGGTAGCCCGGGGTTAAGGCTAACCTTGACAGTATAAAATTCCCGAGATGTCTAACAGCTTGAACTGTGGTACGCGACGATACATATGACTTCAACTCACACAACGACAGCCGCGAATGCGCCGAGCGATCATTGACGAGGTGATGGTGAACATCAAGGGTGGGTTCGAAGAGTTTGGCGTCGACGAGGATGTCCTCGCTGAACTCCAGAATGTAAGCCGTACTCTCAACTAGAATCGCAGGTGCTAGATAGCTCGCGGGAGCGCACTATAGGCGCTCGCGACGATCCGGGAGCTGTGGGAGCGCGCATATGGGAGCCGGGAGCGCTCGCGAGCAACGGTCATGTGATCGCGAGCACCAGTATAGGGACCGGGAGCGCTCGCGAGCACCACGGTGGAGCTCCTGCGCGCTCGTGAGTGCTCGAGCGGCCCGTCCGGTCCCCCCTAGGGATGAGCAGAAGTAGAAAAAAAAGTAAGTACGAGTTGATCGAGGCACGCACCGAGTTTGGCGCGTGGACGTCGCAGCCCGTGTGCGGTTGAGAACGACGCCGGCGTTCGCGTCGAAGGCCGAGTGTCGGAGTCGGAGGCGCGGCGAGTATGCGCAAGATCTTAGACGCGGCCCGCGCGGGTGAAGAGGTATTAAAAATTCATTTCAACAGCGAGGGGGGACACAACCGTATACGAGGAGAAGTTGTAAACAAAAAGCCACTTAGAGAGTACGCGAGGAAAAAGCATCGGCTATAGCTCGGGATCACTGTACGATTGAGCGCACGTATGGCCGTTCAGAGGGGCGGTCGCGATAGGAGCAAAGACATGGGATAAAAATACGGGAACAACTGCACTCGCCGGAACACAGATTGCCGCGCAACGTCCACCACAGTTCACCTATTTTTTTCTCGACGCCGTCCAGGCGGGACAGGACGGGATAGAGCGGGACAGGACGGGACAGGACAGGATATCGTGTGGACGCGTCTGGGATAATGGTCGAGGGACAGGTCGGGACAGGTTCGGGATTCTCGGCATCCCGCGCTGTCCCTTGATGTCCTCTATCTATCCTGGGCATGTCTCGTGATGTCCTGCCTTATCTGGTCATATCATGTAATCAAAAGAAAATCCTATTATCTGTTTATAGTCAATACATGCCCAAAATGATTGTTTCTCTTCCAAGTCGGCTGCGACTCGCCAATCCCGCGTGCTTCGACGCCGAGAATATGTTCAACGGCCCTGAAACAAACAAGAAAGTGGGTGAACGTGCGGTCACATAAGGACGGGGCGCGGACTCACCTTCGTTCCTTAGCTTTTTCCTCCCACTCTCGTACGCCCTCCAAAATGGCTCCAAAAAACAAGCCTGCGATGACCGCGCGCAAAGCTCAGTCCAAGACAAAACCAATCAACAAGCACGCATACGTACCGCCTGAGCAGGCTGGCTCGTCAACACACAAGACGTGGGTTCCTGCCTCGAAGAAAAATATCGCAGAAGGTGAGTGTCTAGATCAAGGTATATGTGTACAATTTGCTTACCACTTGACTGTAGCCAAGTTTCGTGGCAAAGGAAAGTCCGCTGAGGACTTGAGTGATGAGAATAAGTCCGTGGACGAGGACGAAGGGAACAAGATTGCAGGAGCGGACGAAAAAAGCGATGAGGGTAATGCGAGTGGGGATAGCAAGGATGCGAGCAAGAGTGAAGTGCTTCCCGAGGGAAGCGAAGCGCCATATTTCAGTGAGTATGAGCCAGTGATGAATACGTTGATAACTCACCATTATCCTAGACCGACCAAACCACGACTCTACCAAGGCTCCCAAGAAGCGTCAGATCATTGATGATGATAGCGATGTCGAGGAACGTACCCGAGCGCCCAAGACCCCAAAGCGCCAGCGACGCATTGAGAGCGATAATGAAATGGTGGAACAAGAAGATGTCGAGGAAGGAGAGGCCCAGGAGGGAGAGATTGAGGGAGGAGAGGATATTCAGCCAAAGCGGGCGGGTCAGGAAAAGGCGACGAAGGTGGCTATGAGTTCGGTACAGAAGGCCGCGTTGGACGTGAGTTAGGCATGTCGTATGAATGACAGAAAGCTTACCTTGGCATAGAAAACCAACCGCGAAACACTCCAGGAGCTGTGCGGATACGCTAATGCATACAGCGCAGAGCCGCAGCAGGTTGACAACGAGGGACAGCCAATATACCGAAAGCGCATAGGACCCAACGAATTCGTCACGCCTGCCTGGAAACTTTCGCCCAAGCTCAACTGGGAGGAATGGGGGGTCGATTTCATTGGTATCTTCCGGAAGAGATCCAGCTCAAGCCTCGAGAGCGACTTCTTGGACAGTTTGAATGAGACGACGATCTACGACCACTTCAAGTCCCTCACGTGGCCTGAGCATAGGAAGTATGCGATGCAAAAAGAGAACAATACCTTTCAAGGTAGCGTCGAAAGGCATCAGCGGCAGACTCTGATGAATTCGCGGGCGAAGACTGTGAGTGAAAATCAGCTTATTGAGGCGCATATAGCTCACTTTTGTTCACAGCTTTTCACCAAGCGAAACGCCGCCCGCAAGGGAACCTCCGTTGAGGGCAAGGAGTACGATCCTGCGTTTGTCAAGAACGCACAGTCCCCACAATACATTGACCCAAGAGACAAGAAGCATAGTATTCGCATTGAGCCGACATGGATTGCTGAAGGGGTAAGCGTTTGCTCGTACACTCATAACATAGGCGTACTTATCTTTTCGTAGGTCGTCAAGTTGAGGACCGGGGTGGATCTGCGGAGTCAGTTGACTGGGAAGGAGGGCTCGACAATCGAATACTTCAAGTACGATCTTCCGATCCCAAGGCCTGGCACGGGCGGGCAATATCCCCGTTGGATGATCAGCGACGAGTACATTCAGACTCACCCAGACGAATGGAAGGCAAAGAGATATATGTTCAACAAAAACGCGAAGGAGATGCCGGATATTGGCGAACTGATTGAGTCGGTTGGCGGGGCTGAGCGATGTTACATCAACGAGGTGCCTGAATGGCTCGAGCCACAGATTGAAGCCGACCTCGCTGCTCCCAGCCGGTCGGTTTCTCCCTCGGTTTCGACCCACAGTCGATCAGCAACCCCACTCATGGCTGTATCTGAGGCGCCACGCCTTCCCCCGGCCTTCCAACTCCAACGTCCCGCTGAATCGCCTAGTCGTCCCTCGCACCCAGAGCGCCTGGCCCGACCGCCCACACCGGAAATAGAAATTGGTAAGTTGGGTGACCGGCATTAAGAGATAGATACTTACCCAGTCTAGATCCCCGGTTGTTCAACGCAGACGGTCCCGTGCCGGATCCACCGGCTCATTCAGATCGCCCTACCCGCCAGCCAGGCAACATCAGTGGGTTCTCGGCTGAGGGCCGTGCGCTCTACACTCACGCTGGCGACCCGCGGCATCCAGACATGCCCAGTCCCGCTCCCATGGCTGGGTCATCGGCCAATCCCATTCCCGACGAGTCAAGTGTGGGCGCGCCAAGTGGGTCAAAGGGGAAAAAGCCGGCCGATGGTAGCACGGGGAAGGGTGGAAGAAAGTCGGCGGCAAAGAAGGGGAAAGGTGCGGCGGAGAAGGCGACTGAGGGTGGGCCGTTGACGGTCAAGTTGCCATCGCGTGCCACTCGTGCGTCCAAGAAGTAATGTCGGTTCATAAGTATTTTCCTTTTCCATTCTATAAAAATGGTCTGTTAGCTTTGTTTGTTACTCGTAACTCGCCACTCTAAAAACCCAAAAAACGCTCTCTGTTAACGGCGCTGCGCGTTGTTTTTTTGGAACTCTGTATATACAATTATTCGAAAAAATACAGCCTTTAGTCCGAAAAATAGGTCATTAGTGCAATGATATTTAGGAAGGTGATGACTTACAAAGTCTAGTCCTCGTCATCATATTCTGGGTCAACCTAAATGGACGAGATAGCTTGTTAAACATTAATAATAGTCAGGTTAGCTTGACTTACAGGTTTCATCGCAAACGTAATCCAGTAATGGCCGTAGCTCATTACGACGTCACCTAGAGCAAATGACCCGCTGAAACTGGTAATAGCTATGACCTCGGGCTCATTGTATGAGTCATAGGCCCAGTGTTGAATTTGGAGTCGGCGCGCACTAAAATAGAAGCAAAGTTAAAGTTAAAATGTGAAAGGAATGAGAACACTCACTACGGCATCCATGGGAAATCTGGCTCGTGTTCATGCTCCATGAATCGCTGCACAACAGCACAGAGAACAATACGGGGGTCGGGTTCACCCCCAATGTTGAAAGAACACTGGTATATTCTCTTGATAAGGGCAGGGACCATTTCGTCAATGTATCCATAACGCGATGTGTATCCACGCATTTGATAATCGTTACCAAAGCGTATTCCGGCGAGGCGAACATAGGGAAAGCAACGTGTCGAGCCTTTGGCTTCCAAACAAACGCCGCCAGGAGGGGGTATGCCGTGGCCGTAGACTGGTATGCCGAGTTTGTGACTACAAAAGTCAATAACCATATCCCAGTAGGGATTATGGTCATCCTTGGTCCAAATAACTTGTGACGAGGTCGTCGCAAGGATAATTCTCTCTAGGTAAAAGCATAAGACAATAACGTGTGAATTCAAAAACATATACGTACCTTGGTCTTGAAAGTCGGCATCTCCAGCCAATATAGCGTCCAACCTACCACGCTGGCGTTCATGCTCTGGCCCGTTACCCATGACACCGAGCACAGTATTGATGGTGTGGATGTCGTCTGCGGTTGGGTTTGGGATCTCCTGTAGTTTATGAACCTAACACAGCATCAGCATAGGCGTACTGAGGACATAATAGTAACGTACCAACGAGTTAGCCATCCCGGTTTTAACAAACCCACGCGCCATCGTAGTCTCCAGCGTGCCTTGCGTGTGGTTATTATGGTTAACTCGGATCAGTTTTCTATGAGCACGCTCAAAGACCCAGACCGAGTTTTGGTCCGAAGCGCCGAATCTAGTCATACCTTCTTCAATGTGTTGAAGAGAATGAAAGTTCGGAGGGAGAGGGATGTTCAAGCGGGTAAAGACGTCGCAGACACGGGAGAACAGACCAGTGGCGTAAGAAAGTTCAGACCGAGCAATGCGACGAGCCAGAACGATTTTAACACCCACACAATACCGAAGGACGTTCCCATAGATCAGTCGTAGACTTCGGACAGAAGCGCAAGTGGCGATAGTAGGTCGTTCAGCTGCCGGTTTTTGATCGTATCCATGAACCTTGCATCGCATTTTCTTGAGGGTGTCGGCCTGACTGTGTTGAAACTTGTAGCAACGAGTATTGGTTGCACCACGAGGATGCAGCCCCTCACGAATTGAGTTGCCGTCCTGCCAGGCAATGAAAAGTACTACAGGGAGTACTACCTCTACATGTCGATATTGTTCAGCCTTGCCAGACGTCAGGCGCTCAAACTAAGAGCTTGCAAGGTTAGCAACCATGACACATATCGTCTAGGAATACACAAGGCTCACATTTGGAATCCTCCTTGAACAAAATGAAGGGAGGTATAGCCGATCTAGGAACGCATCTGCGCGCGAAAGAGGGTCGTCGCCTTGGGCTGTACCCGGTCGCGGCTTCATTAAGCCGGGGAGGAGGATAATTGATTTAATGATGTGCTTAGTTGTTCCCAAATGGATAAGGTGCATGATATCCGTTGGACACATGGTCGACGGGTACCATCCTGGGAGTCGATCGAACACGGTAAACGTTACACCCGTGATTTGTCGAATCCCCTCTTTCCGACGTTCTGGCGCGTTCAACCAGGCGACCTTTTCGTCAAGCGTACGCAACGTATTACGCAAGACAAGATCTGAAACATTGTTAGATATTGTAAGTGCTAAGTTTTACGCTCACCTTTATATCCTCGGGCGTCGGAGAGGTAAGAGCGTCGAAGGTGGCAATACAAACAAAAGTTCTCCTCTGACGCAGTACCTGCATGCCCACATACTTTCATTCGGGCCATATAATCGAGTCGAGCCAAACTTAGGTGCGCATATACAAGCTCCTGCTCGCAACGACTGAGTTCCATACTGTAGACCTGCATATGGTAACCTAAGTTCGGCGTTAATGATTGTTCAAGTTATTAGACTGAAGTAAACTAAACTTACCTCGTTCAAGCTCCATTAAATCATTGATCAACGGTTCGAGCATCTGGTCGAATTCGTAAGCTGTCGGCTCCTTTGGTCCTGGCAGCACTGCTACAAGAATCATGTTCTCAATAAGTGATCGTAAGTGAGAGGGTAGATTATTGATGACAATATAAACACCAGTTGAGGTGTACCCACGGCGTCGAAGCGTATTGAAGCTATTTTAATTCGGTTAGAGGACAAAAATTGCATAATAGAATCGCTGAAACTGACCCGTCAATGCTGATGGCTAGACTGAGTCCAAGGGGCAAAGAAGCTAGCGCTCTGACCCCATTTTCACCAGGAGCGTCGCCGAAGACACCAGTTACTTCGTCCAAACCGCGCTCCAGTCCACTCGGATCGCTATAACGCCCGTAGCCCTCAAAAATATCGCTAAACTTGCGGTTAATCGGCATGGCATCAAGCCAATCTTCCTTGGACCAGGGTTGATTGTTCTCGTCGTGGAGTACCAAGCGAGCAATCAGCTCGCGCATGCCGGGGCGCGAGAGGATGCGTTCGAGGAACGCAGGAAGCGGGAAGTACGGAAAGCTTCGGAATGGAAGTCGTGTTCGGGTACCGCCGTAGAGTACTCTCTCCTCCCAAACCGGACAACCGCAGGGTTCATCCTCGCCAGGGCGCACGTAGGGGCATCCAGGATCCTCAGCTTCACTGACATCTTCCATAGTATACCGAGTTCCGCAACTTTTGCAGAGTGCATAGATAACCAGTTGGTCGTCTAGATTGATCCCCAGTCGTCTTACAAGCGCTCGGAACGTGGTTGCCATGGTAGGTAAAGCGTTAGTCAGCGCTTCAGCCAATTCGCCAGCCAGATTACCGACAAGAGCCTCAAGCGCAGACTTGTGAGATAACAAAGTACGCCGCGTTTGCTCTCTAGTCGAGCCACCAAAGACAGATTCAATCCAAACGCGAATATAGATATTCCGAAGTAGGTCTGGCTCATCCATTGCAGCGTTGTCTGCAGGCTCAAGCTCGTCGGGATCTGCGCCAGGTTCGTCGTTAAAGGCTGGAGGTCGCTCGCGCTCCTCAGGCTCCTGGTTTTCAGTGTTGTCTTCAGCACCAGGGTCATCCGTGTCAGGATTATGGCCAGGGTCGGCATCGATGCGAGCATAGAAGTCGTCATCAACCGAATTTTCGTCATCATTTAGGTCATTCGCATCGTCCAAGTCGAGGCCTTCAGGTTCGATATCTAAGTCATCAAGTTCATTCATTAGTTCCTGATAAGCACCATCCTCTAGGTCATCCATTGGGTTCTCCAGATCGATGTTGTCACCAGCGTCACCAGCAGCAGAGTCTGGCCTAGAATTCGACTGAGCCCACACAAAACGAAGAGGAGGCGCGTCGGCTAGTGTCGGAACAGCCGAGACACTGCGATACCGTACAGGCTCAATATAACCAGGGTCTTCAACGTGAGAGTCAGGATCAGGAAGCTTCATTCGACTAGGTGAGTTTGGGACTATAGCATCAGGAGTGGCCTCACGCCCAAAGACGTTACGAATGCGCTCGCGAAGGTGATCGCCGTTGTCAAAGGGCTGAGCAGGACCCAATCTAGCCATACGGTATGTACGAACATTAGCGTTGCTTTGATTACTCTGAGCGCCAGGTTCATCCATGTTCCCAGGGCTCTGAGCAAGTGCTGGAGGTGACGGAGGAGGGGGATGTACAACCAAATTGGGAGAACTGGAACGAGAACACTGTCCTGAAGAGCCGTCAATGTACATTTCAGCGTCATTTTGCCGACCAGAAGCGTTGACCGGAGCAGGAGAGAAAGAAACACGAGGAGGAACAGAGCGTTGAGGAGTGCCACGCGAGCCACGCGAGCCGCGCACAGAGCTAGAACGTTGACGAGAAGGACCGGCAGCAGTGTCCACCAGCGCGCTCTCGCTGTTGTCGATACCAGCTTTATAAGTCCCATAGAGAGCCAGGTGCTGTGCGATGACGTCCGGCGGGTGGTCCTTCTGGTATTTGCAACGCTTACAGTTGCACGGCTTTCGATCGAGTCTCAGAAGCTTATTAACACTAATTTTTCGCTTTAAAATAATTAGCAATCGCGATCTGACATCTCCTCGCACTCACTCGTTTCGCTTCCGCCAACGCCAACTGCATCTTCTCCTCGTTGTCCATTTTGGGTGAAAAATCGTGTATTAGATCTAGATAATGAGTACAGTAATTATGTATAATTTAGTTACAGAGCGTGTTGATGGTTGTGGCCGCGTTCGTGGTCGCGGTCGTGGTCAGGAGCGAGTTACATGTCGTCGACGCGTCGCCTTAGGAAGATCGGCGGTCAATTTGCAATTCCGTCGATCCTCCTATACAAGATTCATCTATGTGTCATCCCGCCGGATCCCGTGGCTGTCCACCCCTATCCCGTCCTGTCCCGCTCTATCCCGTCCTGTCCTGCCTGGACGGCGTCGAGAAAAAAATAGGTGAACTGTGGTGGTCCTGAGCCATCCGTCAAAGGTACAGTCTGAATACTGAAGACAGCGGCCTGCCGAGGCGAGAAAGAGCTCGTGGTT